>DF368837.1:0-10565 GCA_000787875.1 Solanum virginianum
TGTTAATCTTTAATTTTATTCTAGTTAATTTAGAATCAATTTTTATAACACTACCTATAATAAGAAGAGACATCTCACACTAGATGGGACCTTGAAGCACATAGAATAAAAGAACATTCTTTTGTCTATATATCTTACAATTATTGTTACAACAAATGTACATATGTGAAATTATTGCCATACCCAAAACCTTATAATTGCCAAGAACACGTACTCCCTATTTGTTAGGAATATTTTCATAAGGTGAAAGTACAATTTTTCAATGGTTTTTTTTTTGGTACACAAATTTTTTTCTCATGAGGTTGATAAATAAAATATAGGAAATTTGCAAATAAAACACAATAGATATTTGTAAAATTATAATTGTTTTGTTTGAATTGTAAAAGGGCATAAAAATTATGACAACCAATTGAATCAAATGAAGGTTAAAAGACAATCCAATTCATCAATCTAGGAACATAATAAAATAAGATTATAGGATTTTTATCATTTTTTAGATTACGAATTAGTGTCAGATTACGATCCATTAAAGAATACAATCAAAGAAGTGCTTTTCATTTTATGTCAGGTTATGATTTATTAAAGAATACAATCAAAGAAGATTCTAGAATTTTTATTATTCATTTTAGAATATAAATTGATATCAAATGAAAGATGATTCTCTACGACAATCGAACTATGTATCTTCCTACGTTAATATTTCAACAATACCATAATAGTCAAGTGCCTTAGAGAATTGGCAAATGAAAAATTTAAGACTCTTTTAGCGTATGATTATCACAAATGTATACCAAATTAAATGAAATCACATCATACTTATAAGAGACTATGAACTTTTAAGCATTAAATATGGTTGCCCTATGGACTCATAATTAATAATTTCCTTCCTTCAAAGAAACTTCCAAATATATAACAAAAAAATGTAATTTATTCTATATATTATCTACTTGAAAAACAATGTGAATAATTTACTACCTAATATGTGGGGCAATATTATATTCTTGAAAGTGTGTGCAACATTCATGCATGCTTCCAATTTCTATAATCATAGACAATCATAAATACATTTAATTAATGAAATTAGCTATCAAAATCACCATACAATTTTCTCTAAAATATGTTGTATTTCAAAATTTTAAACGTTTCTTCAAGCATATAATATATATTTTTTCAAAAAAATCTTTGTTAGTAATTTAAGTATGATTGTTCTAGGTAAGTGGGGTTATATTTTGACTAAAACAACAAATCATAAGATTTGTTTTTATTTAATCAAACAAAAAAGGAAACTGTTGTGAAATGCACACCTCCTACCTTGACATTTTCTGATTTATAAAAGTAAGATTTGCCTAATCTTATTGCATGATTAATTCGGATTTTCTAGTAATAATAAAACAAAAATTAATTTAAATAATTGCTACATTAATATAATTTTTTCAACCATCTATAATATTGGATTTTTCAATGGGAGAAATCCTTCCTACGTCATATTGCCCTCAATGAAATTTATTTAATTAACATATTTAAAATATTATTTGTTAAGAATTAAATTGGTAATTTAGTGATAGAACTCTTATCTTTAAAATTTTAAAAGGTGTAAAGTTTTACTCTCAGTAAATCCTCACATGGTGAACAAATACCAGCGTAGATACATCATACCTAATTCATATCAATTATATACTTAAACATATATCCTAACAGATTTGAGTATGTAATTGGTATGAAATGGGTATAATGTATATATCTGTTATAACTTGTAATTAAATTGTTAAAACTCGTAATTGCCAGAACTTGCAATTCGTTATCTAATGTTACAACTCGTAATAACATATCTAATATTTGTCATTTTAGTAAATCATTCAATTTTGATAATTCATTATCTAATGTTACAACTCATAATAACATATTTAATATTTTCCATTTTAGCAAATCATACCTCGTAAAATAATGCAAGTGCAACATTGAAATGTGGTAGATAGATGGATCTGAACCCCTCTGCAAGGCCCAACAGCATCTTAGTGGGCTGGTTTGCGACTCCGACGGGCTTCCTGCTAAAATGGGCTGGTCTTGCAAGATTTCTGGGCCCATTACTGAGGTAACCATAGACAAATTATATTGTATGATATTTATGAAAATTTTGTTATGGAAATATTACCAAATTACACTTTGTTGATCATATTTTTCATTATTTTCCATCTATTTTTAAAAATTTCAAAAATCTTTTCTTTTTCATCCAGATATATTAATTCGTAATCTGGATATTTGATTCTTAAATTATTTCTATGTTTAATGTATCATGATTTAAATGTTACCAGTTGATACATAAAAACCCTAATTTTTGTATCCGTGATTGAATTAATTTATCCGAATTACTGAATTAATTTGTCCGAATTATCATATTTTTTGAGAGATTTCTATAAATTGAAAAAGAATAGAAAAAAAATTGTAATTAACTCTTTACACTACGTGATTTATGTAAATTATACTTAATTATAATGCCTCTACTTTCTGTTTCTACTAGATATTAGACTCTGGATGTAAAGGCATAATTCAGTTGCCGCTAGCCAATAAATCATCATTAAAAGAAAATCTATTATTACTAAATATCTCTTTTATAATTTGTGCATTATTGTACACGATATCTTTCTTCAAAAAGAGAAATAATTAGTATATATCATCTAATAAATGAAAATTGAAACCATCAAGTTTTTTTTTTATTTCTCACTTAATATTCGATATTGATATTTGTATTGAGTTCAATTATGTCAGGAGAAATTAATAGGTCTTATCTAATACATTAGAAAAATAAAACAAAAATATCAAGGGGACAAGTAGATCTAACATGGACGAAAAAAAAATAGCTAAAATGTCATTTCCTACAAGTTTTGAAGAATTAATGAATGCGTGAGGGACTATAATGTTCATAATTTTTTTTCCAATGAGCTAATTTTCAAAGCTCAATAATAGTCATGTCAATTTGAAATTATCAAATAACAAATTTAAATGTTAAATGATAATGTTGTATACCTGAAACATATCAGGTATTTATTGATTTGATGCAGTTTCTTACCGTAAAAATGGTAATGGGACGGAGCGAGGTGAGTTCAAAGTTATATGGGGCGGGATGGGTGTGGAGTGGGTTGAAGAAACTACTTTTAAAATTAATGCGCGGCGTGGGGGGGGGGAGGGGGGAATTGTGAGTTTAAAGAACCAAATAGGAATTTAAAGAAAATTAAATCTTTGTAATTAGTAAAAACCAAAGATATGAACTTTTTATGTTAAACATTTACTTCAATTTTATTTTTTTCTAAAATTTTAACTAGACATATCCGGTAAAATATTAGTTGTTGAAATATTAATTAGAGGCTTTTAATTAACGATTAAGAAATGTTGAAATGTCAACTAAAAATAGTTAATTAGTTGTTGAGATGCTAATTAGCAAATTTTTTTTAAAAAAATTATGAATCTTTATTTTTTATATTAAATTCAATTAAAAAACTTTAAAATTTAAGCGAGACGGATTTATGGAAGCGAATTCATATGGAGCAGGATAAGACAGTGCGAATTAACATAAAAATATCATTATGTAGGGTGAAACAGGATGAATTAAAAAATTTGGGTTGAGTCTAGCCCGCCCATTGCCATCCTTTTAAGTTTCAGAGATGTATACGTTTTCTTTCTTCAAATAAAGCCTCCTCAGTAAATTCCAAATTATATTCAAAGATTCAATGTATTGCCGGCGGTTGCAAAGATTGAACAGTCTTCACCCATCCTATAATGGTGGGCTGATCTATTTACCGAGAAAAATTTATTCGCACTCGATATTAAATAATAAATTGCTAATTTAATTTTAAAAATCACTAATTAATTAAAGACATATATCATATACTTATGATTAAATGATTAAAATTTATATAAAAAATATGCATCTTGTATTCACTAACTTGTTTGCATATATTTATAGAAAAAAAAATGTACTATAATACTTTAATCCGTTTTGTCGAGTCTTGCTTTAATATCTTATTTAATGATTTTAAAAAGAAAAAAATTATTTGACTTTAAAAGTCAAATATTTTTGTTTCAAAGCATGCTGAAAATTTTGCACAATCTATAGACAGATACAAAGGTATAAATAATGCCGGCTTACGTTAATTAATTTGTGAGAGCTTAAAAAAAATATAAGATTAATTTAAAAATTCATGCATAAATTGATTTGAACATTATTTATTATTTTTTAAAGTCAAATATATGTGTTTGAAAGACAACAAAAGCAAAGCACAAAGCATGATGATAAATTTTGCAAAATCCATAAACACTAAATTAATGTCACAAAATAATGTTGACTTTCATTAATAATTATTACTTTCTCCGTTTATTTTTATTTGTCACTATTTCACTTATTGATGTCAAACTATATAAACTTTGACCAACATTTTAAATTATATTTTTCCATCATATTAATATGAGAAGGATTGCAACTTATAACATTTTTCGTATAGTTTTCAACCATCTAAATTTTAGATTTTAAATATTAAACTTAGCTACTTTAATTTAGTTTTGAAATTTAATCAAGCTGACCTCGAAAAGCAAAACAATGACAAGTAAAAGTGAACAGAAGAAGTATGTCACAAAAGAAAAAGAAAAAGGAATTTCGACGTGCTTAATTACATTTCAAGAACTACTATAATATCAACTAGTGTACAAAAAGAAAAAAAAATATTAGAAACAAAAAAATTAAAAAAAAGAATGAATAATCCACAAGAATTGAAAGAAAAAAGAATATAATCAAACATCTGAATTTTCTAACTTCTGATAATCCGATGATACCAAATAATCTTCTGTGTTTTGATCATCTTGATCATTATCATAATCACAATTGATAATCTCAGTAAGTTCCTTTGCTCTTCTTGCTTGATCTTCCCAATTAGTCTTAATCAATATAATTAGCATCATAGTCAAAGCACATGAACCTTGTGCACCTAATAATCCAAGCCATAATCCTTTAAAATCAAATCCCATAAAAAATCCTAACCAAATAGCAATTGGCATTCCAACAAGATAAAAACATCCTAAATTAATATTAGCACCTAATTTCGGCCTAGCTGTTCCTCTTAACACGCCACAACATGTTGTCTGGGGACAGTTTCCAAGTTCACAAAGTCCTAAAATAGGCAAAATCATCGCAGTTAATTTCATAATTTCTTGGTCTTGAGTGAACATTTTCGCCCAGATATTCCGAACCATGATACCAAAAAATAATGCTGATATTCCCAGAATAAAACTTATAGATAATCCAATTATGGCTGCTAATTTAGCGCGATTAGGGCGATTAGCGCCTAATTCATTTCCAACTCTTGTTGATACACCAAAGCTTAATGAAGATGGAAAAATGTATATCAAAGATGTTGTTTGGATTAAAATCCCCATTGATGCAATTGTCGATTGAGGATTAATTAAAATCCCACATAATAAAATCATAATTTCATACCACCACCACTCTAAACAAACACTAATACAACTTGGAATTGCTAAATTAAGAAGTGATTTCCATCCCTTAAAACACTCTAAAGAAATTCCACTCCAAGTTTTCTTGTAAATCTTAGAAAATATAACATAAATAATTAATGACCCTACAAGATTGAAATTTGTCCAAACCCCACTTAAGGCAACACCCTTAATCCCAAGATTAAGAATTTTGATTAAGAAATAATTAATTGGGATGTGAAGAATAATTGCAAAAATAGCACAATAAGTTAGAGGCAGTGTGATGGATTGTGAACGAAGATAAATTCTTAAGGGGTGTAAAAGTGACTGAATAAAAAGGTCAGGGAGTGAAAAAATAATGTAATTTTGTGCCATTTTTGCAATTTCATGATCCTGGCCACAAATTATCAAGAGTTTTTGCATATATAGCCACAAAATTGAAATGGGAATTGAGGTTAAAAGTAGCAAAAGAATTGTTCTCTGTAATGTAAGACCTAAAATCTTGAATCTTTTAGCACCAAAAGCTTGTCCACAAATTGGTTCCATTCCCATGGCTAAACCTGAAAGAATCGAATAACCGGTTATATTTGCAAATCCAATTGCAAGTGAACCACCAGCTAAAGAAAGTTCCCCTAAATGACCAAGAAAAATCATGGAAATAATTGAACGTGAATAAAGAATTAAGCCTGTAAATATCATTGGAAATGCAATATTTCCTATGCATTTTGCTTCTGAAATTACTAGGGTTACATGATTTTTCGATCTTGGAATATAGCCATTTTCTTTATCGTCTATCAAAGGACTCAACATGCTTGACAAAAAACGAAAAAGATACGTTGGAGTACAGTATTGATAGATGAAATTTGAAACAACACTCTGAAGTCTAAAGTATATGTCTTTTTTTTCTTTGAATTTGTTTGAGGGGTTTTTGAGGGATTTAATATGTGTTGATGTTGGTTGGCTTTTTATAAGTAGAAGAAAAAATTAGAAATATTTTCTTTGTTTTTATCTCTTTATAATATACGGTCGGCTTAGAGGAAAAAAAATATTTTGGTTGACTAGTTTTTGCAAATACAGCCACCAAAAAATTTCAAAGATTTTGAATGTTTCTTTTCTAATAGAAAAAAAAAAAATCTTTTATACAACCGACCAATTAAAATTAAGTTACTATTTGGCCTGCGTGTATCACATATACAGACAAAAAAATTCGAGAAAAATAAGAAAATGATGATGGTTAATATAATGTTTGAGTTTTATCACAAAAAAAAAATTTAAAAATATTGTCTGTGTGGACTTTGTGAAAAAAAGAATTTAAAAATTGTGGGACGGTCATTTAATAGTGAGAATTAATTTAAAATGTTTTTTTTGACTATGAAGGGAGGCAGGGGCAATTTATGCCTGCCGTTTCAGTTTTGTTAATTAATACATCCCTTGAATATTGCAAAATACCAGTTACTCTCTAGAGATAATAAATGGATTTTGATATCGCACTTATATTGAATTTTTCAAAAATAAAAATTTAACATGTATTTATTTTGAAGATTCGAACAATATAGTTTTTTAATAATTGTGTGGTGCTAGATGTGCATATTTAGAGGTAAATTTATGATTTAAATTTTATGAGTTTAATTATTTAAAAAAATTTAGATAACATGTTGTAACACTTTTAGTGAATTTTTAGTACTTTGTGTTTTTTTATTGAATTTTTCATCACTCATATCAGCATTTTTATAATTAATATCTCTATGTCTTGTCATAAAAACTTTGCCATATTGATAATTCCGTTATTATTTTTCAAGGCTCTCATCACCTCGGTCAACTTTTACATTTTCTATTAAATAAATTATACTATATATTTATGATTTTACAAAGGATAATAATAAAAAATGTGGTGTAAAATTTATCTTTAAATATTTTTCTTAATATCTGTTTCTTAATATGAAACAGTATTTGTCACTGCCGACAATTTAAACTATTTCGAATTTCCATCGTGTGGGGCTCTCTATCGTACATTGAAGGCTTCTTATTAATAGTAGAGGAATCCCATCAATTTTCACATCATTTAATGATAGCTATAGAAATACTTGCTCCAAAAAAAAAAAAAAAGAGCTAGCCAACTTAATTAGGTTTAGCACCAAATTAATTGAAGGCAATTTGACCATATAAGACAAAGAAGTTGTTTGGTACAATTTACTAGCAAAAATAATGCATATACTCTCTCCGTTTTATATTAAGTTAATTGTTGGGGAATTTTTGATATTTCAAAATAAGTGAATTGTTTACTTTTCAAGAGATGTGTTGAATTTTTTTTTTAATTTTACCCTTCATTAATTAAGTTTCTAAGGTTAAGTTTTGTATGAGAAATAAATGATGCATTAAATGAGTGTGTAGAGTTTGAAAGGAGTAAAAATGGAAAAATATAATTAAATTTTATCTTTACTTCTTTTTCTTAATATGTGTGAAATGACCCAACAATTCACTTAATATGAAACGGAGGGAGCACTAATTAGGTGTATACGTAGTATCTTGTTTGGTACAATTTTATCATGCTATGTATAACTATTGTGTATTAATGCGAGCAATTTTCTAAAAGGATATTTAAGGCTTGCATCAGCATGATTAAATACTCAATTGTTCCTCAATTATTTTTTACATCATTTTCGTCATATTTAATCAGGGAATCTTTTTAAATAAATGTATGTTATTTTTAATACATCGAACTGAATAATGCATAACAAAATATCTCTGCATAGTTAATACAAGCATTACTAATATATTCTATTTAACGTTATTTTTATACACCCTGCCAAACGAATTATTCGATTATCTTGGACGTCTTTCAATTAAATATACTAATTAGAATTCCATTACCTAATCACTCATTTAAATGAAATTTGATTAGCTGGCAATCTTTGTCCACTCTTTTGTCTTCTAATAAAAAAAAATACTATACACTCGCCCACTTTTGCCTAATATTTGTATTTATTTTTGGTACATCCAATTTTACCTAAATATACTATTAGTAGCACAATTGAACAAAAGATGCAGAGAAAAATAAAAGAGAACTATTCCTTTTTGTCTTGTCTTATAATTTTAAGGTACGTGGAAGAAACCAAAGACAACAAAATAGACAAAAACATGAGAATAAAACAAATATAGTGTTCTTGTGCACGTGGGGGGTGGGGTATTGGTCAGTAGAGTTTTTTTCAAAAGAAACAGTTTAAGTTAATTGTACGTTGTGTTTTGGCGGAATGAACGTGTATCATGAACATTATTATCGGTGGTGAGTCAGAATTTTAATAAAAAAGATTCAAAATTTAAAAAAATAAGTAAACATACAAATTAATTAAAAGGGATTCGACATCTACTACGTATAAATAAAAATTATTTTAACTATATATAAATAGAATTAGAATGAAGCTATTGGTCGAGAGTTGCTCCGCCACTTATCACTATACTAAAGGTTATTGCAACAAAAGTAGCCCATCAAGAGAGTTACTATATAGAGATTTGATTTGAGTTAGTTAATTAGAATCATTTATTTTTATCTGTTTATTTTTTCTCTAAATAAGTTTATTTTATTTTGGATCATCATTTAAGTTGTAATTGTAATACATAAAGGTTGTGACATAAAATATTATAATTATAACTAATCAAACGAGGCTGCGTTATTAATTTCAAAGTAATAAAACAATATTCCTTGTACAAATTTTTGAATAGTACTAAAAATCAACTTGTGTTTAACATGTAATCAATAGTATTAATATCCATCAAGAAATGTGATACTTACGTGGAATAAAAGAAAAATAGAAGTCCAATGTTTGAATAAGTGAATACATTCCCCTTGATATAGAAATTTTGTACTTGCCACATATACTCTAAAGAATTTTTTTTTATATGTTTATAAGGTTATATGATTGGTTATAGGACTAAAATAATTTCTTTACACAGTTGTTAAAATCTTTGAATAAGAAAAAAAAAATTCAATGCCAAAAAGTTTGATGAAGAAGAACAATTAGGTCATTTAAAAAAATGAGAACTTTTTATTTTTGACAGAGTGTAAAGTTTATATATCAATGATGTGAACGATTATCATAAATAGCTAGGTCATTCAATGATAATTGTTAAAAAAATAAATTAATTCCAATAATTTATAATATTTAAGAAGAAAATTGTTATGTGTTTATATAAATGCTACTAAAAAATGTGTATGATGTAAGTGTAGATAGAAGTAAGAAAAAACCGAATATAATTTTTAAAAAATTATCAAAATGGTTCCAAACCTCTATAACGAACAAGCTTACTCGTGATGGTGATTAGTACTTTATTTATCATGCTCCATACACATTTGCTTACTAATCTTATACTTCATTCATTCATTTTTATTTGTCATTATTTCGCTTATCGAGGTCAAACTAAATGAACTTTGATCAATATTTTAAAATGTATTTTTTTCATCATATTAATATATGAGAATGATTGTTACTTATAGCTTATTTCGTATAATTTTCAACAATCTAAATTTTATATTTTAAATATTAAATTTAGTTACTTTAATTTAATTTTAAAGTTTAATGTCCTCAAAAAATAAAATAATGACAAGTAAAATTGAACAGGGGGTGGAGTAAGACTCTAAAATTCACATTTAAACTCAACATCTTTTTACATGGACACAAAACTAGAAACAAGAACAACATATAGATATAACATAATCTTAACTAATTAAATAGATGTCTCTTAGTTTTACCAAACAAACTTGAGTGTTAAATAAATCTAAAACTAATATACTTCATGCTTTAAACTTGTGATTGCAACTTATTTGAAGTCGATTTTTGAATATCATCATCTTTTTCAATAGTAACATATCTTTTCCAATACCAATGTTCAGTCCAAACTTATAGTCATATCATCAATTGGAACCCCTTTGGTCTCCGGGAGGAAGAAGTAGATGAATAATGTCATGATCGCGACGAAAGCCGCGAAGAATAAGAAGAGTCCAAACTTAAAAGGAACATAGCATGACAGTGAAAATTTCGACAATGAAGAAGGTGAAAATCATAGGTCGGACCTCAAGGGGGAAAATT
>DF368835.1:0-12387 GCA_000787875.1 Solanum virginianum
TAATAATTCATAAGAATGGCTAAGGATAGCATAAAACATGTGTAGATTTGAGTTGCCAGGAACGAAAAAGTATACTTCAAACTTATAACATTTATATTCTTAACTTAGTCATGCCGAGAGATGGGAAGCTTTACATACCTTATTTCCTTCGTCCACTAGTCCTGACGTCAAGCCACTTCAACTTATCCCTCCGGTCGTCCAATGTCTAAAAGAAATCATAAAGCATACATAATTAGCTAGTTTCCTTTACGGACATTAAAGTTCCAAGTTACTTCAAAATTCTATAAAAGTTTTGCCAGTATTTCCCCTAAAATTAGGCCATCTTGGGGCTCTATCCTGGCCCCATTTCATGATCAACAATAATAATCACACCACAAACAATGACCCATTCTAAGTCCAAAACTCCGCTAATTCGCTAACGAACTTCATCTCTCATCAAAACTGAAAATCAGGGGCAACATACTGATTATACACACACTTAATACACCCAAACACCTCTACACACTTCTAGAATCAATTTACATCATTCAAGTGTCAACAAAGCTTTACAACGTCTATACACACACTTAATACACCCAAACACCTCTACACACTTCTAGAATCAATTTACATCATTCAAGTGTCAATAAAACTTATAAAACTTTACAATGTCGCAACGCAACCTTCTATTTCTTTTATATATCCAAATTTAACCAACACTTTCTTAACCAAACTGGACAGCAGCTACAAATCTGGACATCATACATTTCAATTACTCATCGACCATACTCAAGCACTTCTACATGTTCCAAGAATCATATTATATCATTCTAATGTCCAACGCAAACTCCCAATGTTAATCATACATTTCAATTACACATTTACCATACTCAATCATTCTATATGTTCCAAGAATCATATTATATCATTCTAACGTCCAACGCAAACTCCCAACGTTAAAACGCTACAATTAATTACAAATAAAGGCCCTCCAGTTTTGGCCAATCTTACTTTTATAAACAACCAATTGCTAAGAATGGGTCCAAGTTCAATAATTTGACTATTCTTAAAAATGGCCAACCTTACTTTTACAAACAATTAATTTCTAATACTTCTTTCAACCCACAAGAACCATTTTATACCAAGCAAACACAAACACATAGTTTAAATACAACATAACCTCACATACATACATGTCCCCAATTCCGAACTCAACCCCAAAGCTTACAACTCATATAAACAAGCAAACTTTCATGGCTTTCTTTCATCATATTGTACACTAACATACTTATCTTTTTCTTCCTTGTAAAATAACAATTAGTTCAAGAGATTTCAAGAAGTCACACATGCACATATGCATATTTATAAGTTATACACACACATTTTAAAAAAATTTCAACTTGAGTTCTCAAGCTTTTCATAGATACACTTAAGTCTCAAACTTTCAAAAAATTGCGACATTGACCCCAAATTTCGCAGTCGATCCAAAACACCACCGTACGGGTTCTAACATTAAATACTTTATTTATCCTTCTCGAGCATAAATTTTTTATGAGTTGTGCTGGATGGTGCGATTAAATTGTAGGATTAAATTGATACTTAAATGAAGAGATTTGGAGCCAAAATGAATCACAAGTAAAAGATTATAGAAGAAAATTCAAGTAGACAGCTTAATGGATTAAAGTTAATATTATAGTACTATTTCCTAGTTACCATATTCCTACTATAACGGCGTGTTTCTGAAATAATATGAATGACTGTTTTTCAATTTGGTTTGTACTTAGTTATTTTATTTTAGGATCCCTTATATTTATAAACAAGCTACAAAATAATTCTTTCATAATTAATACTAATTAATAATTTAACAACTAGTTTAGGATTTTCATACTTTAAAAAATAACCTCATACATAATTAAAGTTTTTCACACGGATATTATAAGAAAACTTTCAGCGTATGATATGATCTCATTCCATAAATTATAACATACGAATATTCAATAATTCAATTCCAATCTCAAAGAAGGATAGCCAAACCTACCTGAGTGCCGGAACCACACTCGAACAATTCTACCAAATGGACAAATCTTAAATTTAACTCCGGAAACAATAACTCTCGTAATTATTCTCAAAGCAAATTGAGACTTCCGATGATAATACTGGTAGTGCTATTACTACGTCAACTATTTATAGCAAAAAAATGAAGCAATTGTTTTTCCAACCCAATACTAAAATTTGGTTCATTTTCTTTTCTTAATTAAGGACAACAACCTCACTTTGTCACTATTATATATTTATATTAAAAAACATAAAGCAAGGTTATCATGTTGCATTCCACTACAACCATATCTTTATATTAAAGAAAAAAGTAAAGTCATCATGTTGCATTCCACTACGTCCACCATTATATGTTTTCTTTTCATATGGAATCCAAGTCACAAAGTGTCTTGATGATTTCTATTATTCAACAATTGTACCATATCTTGTCCAATTAAATTTACGAGAAGGATATTTGATAAAATAAGATGTCATCTAAATGACCTAATGGATCATTACAATTATCCACCACTAAAACTCATGTTCGTCCTCGAACATAAGGTGAAAGAAAGTACCTAAAACTTCGAAGAGATGTGGGTATTTAGCACGCATGTCGAACTCTGTTTCCCAAGTCACCTCCTCAATAGGCTGATGTTGCCACTGAACCTTAATTGAAATGATCTCCTTAGTATTTTCTCTCAGCCTAATTTGAACATCAAGACACTTTGTGACTTTGTCTCATCATCAAGACATTTTCCAATTTAATCACAATTCTCAATATTATGTCTAATATTATGCCAAAAGTACATACTTTCGATCATCATTGGTCTCATATTAAATACTTTTATTTATCCTTCTCGAGCATAAATATTTTGTGAGTTGTGCTAGATATTGAGATTAAATTGATACGAAAATGAAGAGATTTGAATCAAAATGAATCAAAAGTAAAAGATTGTACAAAGAAATTCAAGCAGACAACTTAATGGATTAAAGTGAATATATATATATATATGTATGTATGTATGCCTAGTGTTGCCATATAAATTTCGTTCCAATTTTGATTTTATTTTCAATTTGGTTTGTACTCAGTTATCTTATTTTAGGATCCCTTATATTTATTAATAAGCTACAAAATAATTCTTTCATAATTAACACTAATTAACAATTTAACAATTAGTTTAGGATTTTCATGCTTTAAAAAATAAACCGAATACATAATTAAAGTTTTTCACACGGATATTATAACAAAATTTTCAGTGTATGATATGATCTCATTCCATAAATTATAACATATGAATATTCAATAACCCAATCTCAATCTCAAAGAAGGATAACCAAACCTACCTCAGTGCCAAAACCGCACTCGAACAATTCTACCAAATGGACAAATCTTAAATTCAACTCCCTAAACGATAACTCTTGCAATTATTCTCAAAGCAAATTGAGACTTCCGACGATAGTACTGCTAGTGTTATTACTACCCCCACTATTTATAGCAAAAAAAATGAAGCAATTGTTCAGCCAGAACCAGAACCAGGACATGTGCCGCCTGCTATTCAAGTAGCTCTTCCGGGGAACGAAGGTGGTCCATCGAATCAGCCCCCATGGCAGGAGAAGGAGGAGGAGTAGGAGCTAGCTTTAGGGATGCAATCAAAGTGAAAAAATTTGTTCATGCCATGCCTGAGATTGCCATAAGACCGTCTCTCTCTTGAAAATTGGCTAATCAAAAGGATTTTCCTTTTTTGAAATTTTCCGCTTTCTCGTCTTATTATGGGAGTACAATGTTTATGGATAGTATTAAGAGCATCAACAACTATGTTAGCTTTACCTGCATGATAGAGAATACTCATATCACTGTCTTTCAGCAGCTTCAACCATCTCCTCTATCTCAAATTCAGCTCCTTCTGGCAAAATACATACTGCAAGCTCTTGTGGTCCATGAATACATCCATATGCCCACCATATAGATAGTGTCTCCAGATTTTCATAGCAAACACCATCGCAGCAAGCTCAAGATCATGAGTTGGGTAACTCTTTTCATGAATCTTAAGCTGCTTGGAGGCATATGCTATCACCTTGTCTCTCTGCATTAATACACAACCCAAGCCAACTATGGAAGCATCACAATATACCATGAAATCATCAACTCCATCGGATAGGGACAAGACTGGGGCCATGGTTAGCCTAGTTTTCAACTCTTGAAAACTCCTCTCACAAGCTTCTGACCACTCAAACTTATTCTTTTTCTGAGTCTACTTAGTTAAGAGAGCTGAGATAGAAGAAAATCCCTTTACAAACCGTCTGTAGTACCCCGCCAAGCCCAAGAAACTCCTTATCTCTGTGGGAGTTATGGGCATTAGCCAATTCTTTACTGCCTCAATCTTTTGGGAATCGACTTGGATACCTTCCCCGAACACAATATACCCTAGAAATGCCACAGATGCCAACCATAACTCACACTTAGAAAATTTAGCATATAGCTGCTGATCCTTAAGGGTTTGAAGGATAACTCTATGATGGTTTGTATGCTCCTCCTTATTACGGGAATAGATCAGGATATCATTTATGAACACAATAACGAATATGTCTAGGTATGACCTTAACACCCTGTTCATAAGATCCATGAAAGTTGCTGGTGCATTTGTCAGCCCGAAGGACATGACCAAAAACTCATAATGACCATAGCGGGTTCTGAAAGCTGTCTTAGGAATGTCTCTCTCCATAACTTTAAGCTGATGATACCCAAATCTATGGTCTATCTAGGAAAAATAGGTAGCACCCTGAAGTTAGTCGAATAAGTCATCAATTCTGGGAAGTGGGTACTTATTCTTAATGGTGACCTTGTTCAATTAATGATAATTTATGCATATCCATAGAGAACCATCCTTTTTACACACGAAAAGAACTGGATCACCCCAAGGCAAGCCACTTGGTCTAATGAAACCCTTACCTAGAAGACCTTTCAACTGTAACTTTAACTCTTTTAGCTCCGAAGGAGCCATACGGTATGGAGGGATGGATATAGGCTGAGTATCTAGAAAAGTGTCTATCCCAAAGTCTATCTCCCTATCAAAAGGGACTCTGGGAAGATCCTCAAGAAAGACATCCGGGAACTCATTCACAATGGGGATAGACTGAAGAGATGGTGCCTCGACACGAGAATCCTGAATTCTGACTAGGTGATATATACACCCCTTGGAGATTAGCTTTCTGAATTGAGGTATGAGACAAACTAAACCTTAGAAAATACTGAGCTACCCCTCTACTCGAAGACTGGTTTGTTAGAAAACTGAAATTTAACTACCTTGGTTCTGAAATCTATGGAGGCGTACCCAACATGAAGCCAATTTGTGCCTAGGATGACATCAAACTCTACCATGTCTAATTCCACCAAATCATCCATAATAGTCTTATGATAAACAAAGACTGGACAACCACTATAGATTCTTTGGCCTAAAATAGACTCTCCAGTAGGAGTAGAAACACTGAAAGGCTCAACAAGACATTCTAGATTGACCCCAAACTTCACAACTACATATGGTGTACAAAAGACAACTTGGCTCTGGGGTCTAATAATGCATAGACATCAGAAGTGAAGATTTTGAGCATACCCGTAACCACATCTAGTGAGTTCTCCTAGTCCTGTCTGGTGCCCATGGCATACATGCGGTTTGTGCCCCCGCTTGTCCCTGCTACAATGCCCTTGTGAGGGGGCTTACCCTGTGGTGCTGAAGAAACTGTCTGTGATATGCTATCTCTCATATTCGATTTCCCATAGGGAAATCCTTCAAGCAGTACACCACCTAACCACATTTGAAATAACCATTCGTGTCAATAAGGCACTCTCCAGGATGAGACCTACCACACTTACTGCAAGTAGGATAACTATTGGATCCTTGAGCTATGGTTGCCTAGGAACCTGCGGTAATGTGATCCCTACTCATTCCTGACCCTCAGTATAGGTGCACTAGCAGATGAAGGTGTTGGTCCAGCTGTCTTAGGCTAGAAAGATAAGTGACCTCCACCTTCAGTCCCTCTCTTTCCTGTCTCCTGGCCTGATGTCTTGGCCTTCTTGCTCCTGAAATCCTCCCTATCTTGCATCTTCTCCTCTACCTGTTGAACATATGTCATCAAATGGGCTATATTCATATCCCCAATCAATATCGCATTCCTGCACTCTCTCTTAGTCATTCGAGAGAGGCCGGATATGAAGAGATCCATCCTAGTATGCATATCTGCCACCATAGCTGGAGCATAACGGGACAACTGAGTAAACTTGAGGCTATACTCCCTTACACTCATATTTTCTTGCTTTAGATTTAGAAATTACCTTACCTTAGCATGCCTTATCTCTCTGGGAAAGTACTGCCCCAAAATGGCCTTCTCAAACATCGCCCAACTAATAGCTGGCGCCCTATCTAGCTTGCTCCCTTTCCACTGATCAAACCAAAGTCTAGATACCCCCTTGAGCTGGTAGGCAGCCAACTCAACCCATTCTGTGTCACCAATGCGCATTACCTGAAACACCTTCTAGATCTCCTCAATGAAGTTCTTAGGATCCTCCTTCATATTGGACCACATAAATTATGGTGGGTTCATCCTTAGGAACTCCCAAACTCTGGCAGTATCTGATCCATCAGCATTTGTGATGTCTGCCTACTGAGTTGCTCCACAGGCATAGTTGGACCTCTAGGTTCCTCTAGAATTTGGCCAGGCTAGTTTGCATTTCTCCTGGCTGGGTGCCCTCTGCCCCTTACTGGTTCGTTAGCTCTATTAGAAGGCATGTTCTGAATGATATGACTTGAGCGTACGAGTTAGAAGGGACTTCACAGAGACACACTCTGAAGCACGAGACAAGTAATAACAAGTAATAATGACTCTTCCTAACATCCCGTAGCCTGCTTATTATAGATGTGGCGCGTTTCACACCTATAATACGGACTCTACTAGACACATTTCCATAGACTCCGTAGGACTCTTGAACTTTGGGCTCTGTTACCAAGTTTGTCATGCCCCGAGCCTATATCCTGGACGTGGCTTGCACTCGAAAACCATTTTTGGTCCTAAGCGAACCACTTGGCCTGGCCACTTACTCAGCGAAAGGCTTAACAATAGTGGAAAAGCTATAAAAGTAACAATCTAACTTATGAATTATCTGCGTAAACTGAATGTAAAAGTACATAAGCAATAACATAATACCTAGAACTATAATACTGAGACATAGTCTATGGAACCTCTACTATAACTGTCTGAAAGAGGCTACTGGGACAGGCCCAAGTCGCCAGAACTGAAATAAATAATATAAACCAAAGAGCCTTGGAATGAAAAGAGGCCTCACCACTGTTTGAAAGCTATCAAGTTCTTAACAAAGTGGCTAGTAAGGAACTTTGTCACCTGCATCTGCATCATAAAATGATGCAGGTCCTAAGGACATCAGTACGTGGAATGTACGGTATATAAGATGGCCAAAACAGTAACTTAGAATAACATAATATTTCTTAAAAGACATGAACATATCTCATAATGAAGTAACAATGATAAGAAATACTTAGTATGCTAAAATTAACATGCTTAAACTGGTAAGAAAAAATATATCTTTTAACTTGAGGAGTTTCTCTAACCGACAACCACCACTATAAGCTTCGTGGTGATACATCGTCTTGCCCATGCTTCCAGATCCGTCTATTACTTTGTCGAGGTAGGGGACAAAGAACTAGCGGAGTGGATCCATCACAAAAGGCCATCTCAGTGGCTAAAGAGGAATGTACCGTGGTACAACCCTATCATATGCTGGCTACATAGTTTATGAGTTTGAGTAATTAATTCTTCTCTCACTCATATCGGTGCTCAATACTACTCCCAAAATACTTTACATAGCTCATACTTAAAGACTTGGAATTCTTAAAATCTGCTTAACATGCTAGATTACTTGGCTAATATGCAAGAATCAATTTATTTTTGCAATGTACTTCTTGGACTTAGCTTAAAAAGGTACTTATACTAGTCTTTCTTCTCTTGAAATAGTAACAAGATTTTCAAGAAATTTCAACAACAATGAATCTTATTCATATATGAGTATAATTTTGATACACATACATTAATTGAATAATGTAGAACCCAAGAATCATAATATTCATCAAGAATCCATATGTACCATGGGAATTAACATACTTCCACAAAACTTACGGGGATTTATTCTCAACTAGTATTTGAAAGTTCATGGGTAAAAAATAACTTCTATTCTTGAAGATATTCTTGAAAATAGTAGTTTTAGGATGATCTTACATACCTTGGAAAGAACTCTTAGTGAATTGAAGAAATTTTCTTGATGGCTCTAACAGTTCTTGATCTTATGCTTGAAGTTTCTGGGAGGGTTTTTCTTTCTTGAATGAATGAATGAATGTGAAGAAGAATACATTTTTGGACTTAAATTTATCTTAAACAGACTAGTTTAGGATTAGGGGGTGTGAGAAAGGTTGAAATTACCCCTCCCCATTAAAAAGGCAAAACTACTCGAAATTATAATATAAATTTCCAGTTTTTCGCAAATTCCACCTTCTCGTCAAATTTTGGGAAAAATCCAAAGTGTGGTTCCGCATCCCTAGTGCATTGTGGAAGGAGTCCGAAAACATCACTATTTTGAACATTTTTGGAGAAAAATAATTCGAGTTGTTTCGCATTAAAGTCAAGTCAAGACCATTTTTTGACTCAATTTTTTGCATTGATTGAAAATCTAATCTCAGATTTGGAATTGGAGCATGGGAAGACACGTTACACGCAAGGTCAATTTTAAGGGTATTTTGGTCTTTTTATGGGGTGTCACACTTTTATTCATCATGATATATTTGTTAATCATATACTGTGAATCAAAATTATTAGATGGAAAATTGATCATAATATAAGGAATTGATGCATATCTTTATCTACAATTTATCATATTTCAGACCATGAACCTTGGTTCTGATAAGCAATAATTGACTATTTATCTTAGACATTTAGTGTTAATCAACTTGGATATTTGATAATATTATCAAGATGAATTGTCTTGATTATGTATTCTGAAAGTTGTGCTCTTAACTCAATTATCTTGCACAAATAATTTTGCAAATGTCAAACTTCAGGTTGACAATAATGCACATGTGATTATGTTATATATGCATCTATTTCACATATCACATGATCGTGAACGGGCCCATATTCACTTTTTGTACTTTCAAGAATTCAGAAATTCAGTCCCAACATTAGTTGATCCAATCAACTTATCATGAGAACAAACAATCCTTAAGAATATTTTATTTCTTCAATATATATCTAATAAGTAAACTCTAAGTTTACTATGACATATGCCTTTTGATATAGTAAATTTCTAATTTACTATTATATAAACAAATTTCAACTTTATTTCTTTTCAACTACTCTACTTTTCCTAGAGGTGAGCCATGATCCTTTTTAACTCTGTAAATGCATCTGACATTTGATTTGAAATTCTTGCATACGAATAATCTTTTGTACTTCTTACTCACAAATAGAGGCATATGGATCAAGATGAGATAATGATGAATTTTTTCACAAAATTTCTCTTTTGATATCATTATCATCTCCCCCTAATTTTGAAAAAAGTGTCTCACCAAACCAACAATCTGCAAATCGAGCAGTGAACATATCTCCAGTTAATGGTTCAAGATATTGAATAATAAAAGGTGATTCAAACCCAACATATATTCGTAATCTTCTTTGAGATCCTATTTGTGCGATGTTATGGTGCCACAAGCATTATGCAGCATATTCAAAAATTATTAGATGAGATATATTAGGTTCTTGACCCAAAACTAGTTGCAATGGAGAATGCTTATGATAATTCGGTCTGAGACGAATAAGTGTTGAGCATGCAAAATTGTATGTCCATTACAGAAGTGGGCAATCTAGTTTTCATAAGCAATGATCTTGCTATCAATTGCAAGCATTTAATTTATGACTTAGTAAGGCCATTTTGAGTATAAACGTGAGCAATAGGATGTTCAACTCTTATTACAATGGATAAATAATAGTCAATAAATGCTTGTGATGAAAACTCTGCAGCATTATCGAGGCGAATGGACTTAATCTGATTATCAGACAATTGTGCTCATAATCGTATTGTTTGTGTCAATAATTTTTCAAATGCCAAATTGCGAGATGACAATGGGCATACATGAGACCATCTAGATGAAGCATCTGTTGGGACCATAAAATATCTAAATGTTCCACTATGTGGGTGAATACATCCATAAATATCTCCATGTATACGTTTCAAAAATGCAGGGGACTCAATCCCAACTTTCATTGGTGATGGTCTCACAATCAACTTGTCTTGATGGCATGCAGTGCAAGAAAATTCACCATTTAAAAGAATCTTTAGGTTTTTTAATGGATGTCTATTTGAATTTTCTATAATTTGTCTTATCATTACAAATCCAGGATGTCCCAGGCGATCATGCCAAAGTACAGAAGTATTGGAATCAGTAACCTTTTGGTTTACTATAGAATGTGTCTCGATTGCACTAATTCTTGTCTAATACAAATTAGATGAAAAAACAGGGAACTTTTCTAAAGCACATGTCTTCCCAGAGACATTCTTGGTAATACCAAGATATTCAATACTCATATCATCCATTATCTAGATATGATAATCGTTTGCATGAATATCTTTAAAACTTAACAAGTTTCTCCAATATTTTAGAGAAAACATCACATTATTTATGATGTGTTTAGCTCTCTTGGGCAAAATAATAATGGCTCTTTCGAAGCACTCAATCATATTAGTACTACCAGAAATTGTAGTAACTTTTATTTTGCCCTGACAAAAAATTATTATCAAAAGTTCTCATTCTTCATGAATGGAACACAATCACCTTAGCATATCAATTTATGATAGCTTAGTACCTCATTCCATGTTTATGTGCATTATTCAATCACTTGTCTTTTTTAGACATTATGCACTGCTACCACATTAACTTTAGAGTGGAGCATTTTAATGGACTATATTTTATGATTTTTCATGAAAAACACATTATTTTGCTTTAGTCATTATTTCATCATTAATATGGTGCATTGAGACTTAAACCCAATTTTTTATCCATATAAGAGCGTCTTATGTCATAAATTTATGGTCTTTGAACTAAACATCTTTAACTGTGAGATATTCATATGTAACACCGATAAAATTATCAAAATACCCCTAGAATAGAATATGCGCATACCACATCTTCCCATGCTCCATTGGCGAATCCGAGATCGGATATGCATTTAGCAAGGAAAATTGAGTGGGAGAAAAGTTTCATTTGACTTTCAGAGCCATTGGATAGAAAAATAATTTTTTGATCCAAGACGAAAAATAGTGGTTGTGCGCGCCCAAGGTGCGATGCGCCGCCTGGGACATGGACATGCCTTGTGTTTTTTTAAATTTTTGTTTTAATTCATGGGCATTCAGGTTAATTCCCAACCCCTCCTAAGTTCAATAAACAAATATAGGAGATCTTTTACATCAAGCCAAGTCCAACGAATTTCTACCAACTAAGTTTTAGTATGAGCTGATAGAAGGGTCAAATTTAAATGATAATATCTCCTAAATAATAATGTGTTAGGTGACCCATACTATATTTAATCAAAGATATTTGAATTAGCTTTCCAACGCATCTAAATTCTCCTTAATCAGAGTTTCGAATGTAAAGTTATGACCATTTTAGTAAAGTAGTGCAGAACTATCTAAAGGTCCGTGCCCGGAGCGCGTCGTGAACCCAATGCAGACCCTTCCTAGATGAGATAAATGACATCTTTTATTTTTATTTTGGGGTTACTTTTATTCTAAAACATTTCGGGGTCTATTTAAGGTCCCAAAATGCTTAAAACATCAGTTTTTATAATAAAAAATCCTGTCCTTCACTCCTAAATAGAAACAGTCAAGAATTATCAAGAAAATCAAGTTAGGATTAGCTTTCAAGATTAATTCTCAAGGTGAGTTATTCTTCATAAATTTCAATTTACCCAAATTTCTTCATCTATTCATGAATCTCTAATAGAATCTTAAATCATAACCTAGGGTTTCAAGAAAATGAATTAAAGAATCCCAAGAAAGGATTTATTGATTCTTCTTCTTCTTCTTCTTCAAGAATTAGTGTACTTCATCGAGAACTCTAAAGATTCTAAATCAAGAATTGAAGAATCAAAGAGAAGATCTTCAAACAATGTCTTTCCAAGTTGTTCCACTCTAAAAGAACTATCGAGATCGAGGATTTTCTCCAAGAAAGCTAGTACTCATCAAAGTTTGATTATAATATCAACTTTCCAGGTATGTAAGGCTAAACTAAAAGTATGAGATTGTTCTCCCATGTGCCC
>DF368834.1:3310-13566 GCA_000787875.1 Solanum virginianum
AATACAAAGGAAACTCTGCCAAAATTTTATAAAATAAATAGTAACCTATTTTGAAATCTGATTCGATTATGTGATTTGGGCGCCCAAACGAGTGCCAGTTACGGCCCATAGGTTGTGACGTGACAAGAAGTTTATTAAGGTCAGACTACTTACACAGCCAAACCCCCTCTCAAACAGGGTCCTCATCTCCTCTATCATTCTATTAACTCGAAAAAGGAGTTCTTCCCTTCACCTCTATCTAACACTCATTTAAACCTCATGGATATCAATTTCATCTATTTCATCCATCACAACCCTCATCTCAAGACTCAGACTTCATCAATCATCACATTCAAATAATCAAGGCTCTAGACAGTACCCCTAAGTTCATTATTTTAAGTCTTTAACAGAGAGTTCATAAAGGGTAACTCCATAATCACATAATAATATATGAAAACAATTTGTTAACACATGATGATCATCAATTTAATATAATATATAAGATTTAGAAATAAATTTTAAGAAAACGTGCAAGAACTTTAACTCTAGTTTCATCAACTATCACCTTAGTCTATACATTGGGGTACATAGAAGGACAATTCTATGTTTTCAGTAGCCTTTACATACCTGGAGTGAAGAATTAGCAAATTTTTCTTCAAGAATTTGGAACCTCTCTAGAAATCCTCAAGGCTTCTGTTCTTCTTCACTCTCAGAACTCTTGTAGAAACATTTTTTAAAAATGGGTTCTTGAAACCCTTCGTACGTATTTAGGCTTAGATATATATTTTTAGGACTTTAGAATAAATTTGGAAGGACAAAAATGCCCTTCCCAAAGTAAAAGAAAAAAATCTAAAAACTAGCACACTAGTGCGCGTCGCGGAGGGGGCACGCACCAGTTTATTTTTGAAATTTCTCAAAAATTCCATTTCCATCAAAAAATCACAAAAAAAAACATAAGTGCATTTTTGCGCCCCTGGCGCATCACGGAGGAAGCACAGATTTGCTACTGTTTTTGCACAAAATGTGCAATTTCGTAATTTGACCCGATTGCTTTTAAATCGGGTCGAGGCTATTTTTGATTTGATTTTTTGCGCTGATTGCAAATTCGGTCTTGGATTTCCCATCGGAGCTTTGAAAGATGCGTTGTGCGCATGATGTATTTTAGGGGTATTTTGGTAATTTTACAGGGTTACATCATCTCCCCCCTTGGAATCATTTGTCCTCGAATGATGAGTGAAGGTCGAATGGAAACACGAATAACCCCAGAACTCATCTCATTCCTTACTCGGGAACGCTCGAACTCTCAAATATTCATTACCTCACCTATCTATCTCTGTCTTAGACTTGGGAATAGAATAAGATAAATGCATCAACTCAATGAAAGGAGACATTCAATAACATTTAAGGATAAGGACATTTACCTTCAACATAATAATCATTTGGCATGAATAGGTGTGGGTATTTGAGTTTCATCGCTTCCTCAGCTTCCCACGTAGGTTCCTCAACAAATTGATTCCTCCATAGGACTTTAACGGAGGCTATCTCTTTATTCCTCAGCCTACGAACTTATCGGCCAAGGATCTGGACTGGAATTTCTTTGTATGGTAAGCTATCCTTCACACCCGTACTCTCTATAGAAATTGTTAAGGCAGGATGCCTCAAACATTTCTTCATTATAGACACGTGAAACACCGGGTGAACTCTATCTAGCTCGAAAGGCAATTCTAGCTCATACGTAACCTCCCTAATCCTTCTTATGATTTGGTATGGTCCGATATAACGTGGACTCAGTTTTCCTTTCCTACCAAATCTCATGACGCCCTTCATGGGTAACACCTTCAAGTACACCCAATCATCCACCTGAAATTCCAAGTCTCTTCTTCTCACATCCGTATATGACTTTTGACAACTCTGGGTTGTCTTCAATGTATATGACTTTTGACGACTCTGGGCTGTCTTCAATCTTTCTCTAATGACTTTAACCTTCTTCATAGACGGGTGCATGAGATCAGGTCCAATCAACTCGACTTAACTGACCTTGAACTAGCCAATTGGTGATCTACATTGCCTCCCGTATAATGCCTCATAAGGGGCCATCTGAATGCTGGCACGGTAGCTATTATTGTGCGCGAACTCAATCAGCGGTAGATGATCATCCCAATTTCCTTTGAAGTCGATGACACGTGCTCTCAACATATCCTCCAAAGTATGAATGGTTCGTGCTGCCTATCCATCCGTCTGAGAGTGAAATGCGGTGCTTAAATTCACCTTCGTACTCAATCCCTTCTGGAAAGATCTCCAAAATTGAGTGGTGAATTGAGCTCATCTATCCGAGATGATAGATAAGGGAACTCCATCCAACCTTACAATCTCCCTAATGTATAGTCGGGCATACTTCTCAGCATATTAGTTGTCTTAACTGCCAAGAAGTAGGCTGATTTAGTCATCCTGTCAATAATCACCCATATCGAATCTTGCTGCTTTCTGGATCTTGGTAAGCCAGTAATAAAATCCATGTTGATCACCTCCCACTTCCACTCAGGAATTTCAAAGTTCTAAGCTAACCCACCTGGTCTCTGATGTTCAACCTTAAGTATTAATAGTTGGGGCACTTAAAGACGAACTTAGCAATGTCTTTCTTCATCCCATTCCACCAATAGACTTCCCTCAAGTCGTGGTACATCTTGGTGGAACCGGGATGGATGGAATATCTCATGTTATAAGCTTCAGCCATGATTCTATCTCGAACACCATCAACATCGGGCACACATAATCTCCTTTGCTATCTTAATACCCCATCTCCCCCTTTGGAGAAAACCATCACCTTCTGCTTGTGAACTGCCTCTTCAATTAGCGTAAGACAGGGTCTTGGTCTTGCTTTTCTTTCACTTCTTACACTAAGGATGAAGCGCAACCATTCTAAACATAGACCCCGCCTTTGTTGTTCTTCTCAAGTTGCACTCCCAATCAAGCCAATCTATGCACCTCCTTGGCAAATTCTCTCTTCCCTTCCTCCACATGGGCAGTGCTACACATGGACATCCTACTAAGAGCATCAGCAATAATGTTGTCCTTACCTGGGTGGTAGTGAATGCTCATATCATAATCCTTGAGCAACTCAAGCAACCTCCTCTATCGTAGGTTGAGCTCTTTCTGACTGAACATGTACTGTAAACTCTTGTGGTCAGTGAACACGTCCACATGCACTCCATACAAATAATGACGCCAGATCTTAATTGTGAATACCACTGCTGGCAACTCCAGATCATGAGATGGATAATTCTTCTCATGGATCTTAAGTTGTCTGGAAGCATAAGCTATCACCTTCTCTCTCTGCATAAGCGCACAACCCAGTCCAACTTTGGATGCATCACAGTACATCACGAAGTCACCCGTCCTGTCTGGCAAGGTCAACACCGGTGTTATAGTCAATCTAGTCTTCAACTCCTGAAAACTCCTTTATATGCCTCAGACCATGGAAACTTAGCCTTCTTTTGAGTCAGCTTTGTCAATGAGACTGACAGAGAAGAGAAGCCTTCAACAAATCTATGATAGTAGCCTGCTAAACCCAAAAAGCTTTTTATTTCTATTGGAGAAGTTGGTCTTGGCCAGTTTTTAACCACCTCAATCTTATGAGTATCTACCTGAATACCATCTCCCGAAACAACATGGCCTAGGAAAGCCACTAACTTGAGCCAAAACTCATACTTGGTGAATTTCACATACAACTCATGATCTTTGAGTGTTTAAAAAACCACTCTAAGGTGATTAGCATGCTCCTCTTCATCCCTCGAATATACCAGAATGTCATCGATAAACACAATCATGAACATATCAAGATATGGCCTAAATACCCTATTAATCAGATCCATGAAAGTTATAGGTGCATTTGTCAACTCGAAGGACATGAACAAGAACTCAAAATGGCCATACCGTGTCCTAAAGGCTGTCTTTGGGATTTCACCTTCCCTCACCTTCAATTGGTGATACCCCGATCTAAGGTCTATCTTTGAGAAACAAGTAGCACCCTGAAGTTGGTCAAAGAGATCATCTATTCTGGGAAAGGGGTACTTATTCAACTGTTGATAGTCTACACACATTTTCAGAGACCCATCTTTCTTACACACGAATAGGACAGGAGCATCCCAAGGTGAGACATTAGGCCTTATGAAACTTTTCTCTAACAAGTCCTTCAATTGCTCTTTCAATTATTTCAACTCTGCTGGGGCAATTCTATGGGGTGGAATTGAAATGGGTTTTGTCTCAGGAAGAACATCGATCCTAAAGTCAATCTCCCTATCAGGAGGGACTCTAGGAAGATCATCAGGGAATACCTTAGGAAACTCATTTACAAATGGGACTAACTCAAGAGTAGCAGATTTAACATCATCAGACTTAACTCTTACAAGGTGGTAAATGCAACCTTTAGAGATCAACTTTCTAGCTCTAAGATAAGAGATGAATTTGCCCTTCGGGGTAATAGAACTCCCTCTCCACTCTTAAGACAAGCTCATTAGGAAATTGGAACTTAACAATCTGGGTTCTGCAGTTGACAGAAGTATAACAGGCGTGAAGCCAATCCATGCCCATTATTATATCAAAATCAACCATCTCCAGCTCTATCAAATCAGCTAAGGTGTCTCTGTGATAAATAGACACTACACAATCTCTGTAAACCCTCTCAGCTAAGATAAACTCAGCAGTAGGAGTAGAAACAACAAAAGGCTCATGCAAGCACTTTGGAAGAACCCCAAACTTACTGGCCATATAAGGGGTCACAAAAGACAAGGTGGCACCCAGATCAATCAATGCATAACAATTATAAGTAAAGACTCGAAGCATACCTGTGACAACATCTGGTGTAGCCTCCTGATCCTGTCGATTACCCTTAGCATAAAGGTAGTTCATCCCACCTCATGTACCCGTAGTAGTACCCCTCTGCTGGTTACCCGCTGGGGGTGTTGTGAAAGACTGAGATCTGCTACCCCCCTCACCTCGCCTCCTCTTTGGATACTCAAAACTGAAGTGACCAGCCTAACACATGCATAGCTCACATCCTTGCCAACCCGACACTCACCCAAATGAAGCTTACCACACTTGCTATAAGGTGGCTTTCCCCTCGTGCCTTGAGTCACACTGGCCTGAGATTGAGCGCTTAATGCCCTGAAATTTCATTAACCATGAGATTTATGATCATACTTATTTTGCTGCACGGGTGCACTCGCAACAGATGGTGCAGGATGTGTGGTCTATTCTGAAAATAGGACTTGTCACCTCTATTTTGTCCTTGCGGGCTAGGGTCATGTCCCACTGACTTCACCCTTCTACTCATCTGCTCTTATCTATCTTTCTTCTTATCCTTCTTTGTCTGGTGGGCATACACCATAAGTCTAGAGATATCCATGCCAGGAATCAACAAAGCAGCCTTACACTCTTTCTGTATATGTCTGGCCAGGCTAGACACAAACCTTCTCATTCTTGTCCTCATGTCTTTCACCATATCTGGAGCATACCTTGATAGTTTAACAAACTTATGGTCATACTCCTTCACAGTCATCCCTCCCTGTTTCAAATTCATGAATTCATCCACCTACGCCTCCTCAACTTTTGAGAAAAGAAGTGATCGAGAAAGGCGGTCTTGAACTCATCCCAATCTACGGGCTAAGCATCTTCACCTCTGTTATCCTCCCATTGATTGTACCAAACATTTGCAACATCCTTTAGCTAGTTAGAGACAAGTTCTACCCCTTCAATCCTACTGGCATGCATGGCTCTCAAAACCTTGTACATCTCGTCAACAAAGTTCTGTGGATCTTCCTCAACTTTCGCCCCTATATAAATAGGCAGGTTCATCCTCAAGAAATCTCTAAGTCGGGTTTCAGCTGAGGGTTCCTTTGAGCTAGAAAGGAGCTTGAGACCCTTGTCTATTTCCCTGGGAGGCCACCAGCTGCGTCAGCATGGCGATGGCTCCCCTAAATTTTGCCTTAGTAGAAGAGCTGGCTGGGGCTGAGCAGGAGGCGTCTGTGGGACCTCAGCAGTCCTCGCGGGGCATCCCTATCTCCTAGCCTTGGTCTGGACTGGAGCCTACGATTGGGTGTTCTCAGCAACTGGGGCTGGGGCATCTCTCTGCGCGGCTATTCTCTTGGGCAGCTATTTTCTTGGGCGGCATTTTCTGTAAGCATAAAAGACACGAGTTAAAATGGGATTTTCACAAAGTTAAACTCTATCGCACGAACTCAGATCATAAAAGAAGGGTAACACTTCCTAATGTCCTATAGCCTCTGGCTTATGAAGTGTGGTGCACAACACATCTATAAATAAGACTCTACTAGACATGGATTCGTAGACTCCCTAGGACACTCGAACTCTGTGCTCTGATACCAAGTTTATCACACCCCGAGAGGGTACTCTAGACGTGACTGGCACTCAAAGACTATCACTAGTCCCCAAGTGGACCACCCAGTCTCATCGCATTCGTTCAATCTATTCATATGCGGAAGATTAAATAGAAAAATTAACTATCAGTGGGCTATCACAATCACTATCATAAGATAATATGAAGCAATATCTCAAAGAAAGGGAACGGGAAATAAGCAATCCCGACACTATCCATCAACTGTCTATGTCTACGATGTCTCTATGACTAACATCTATGAAGGTACCATGATAGACCATGGCTACCACAATTAAAAAAAAATACTGAAATAAAGTCAATGAAATAATCATCCTCCGAAGGCAGGGGGGACTCACCATGGTCTGGAATACTGAACTCTAAACCTCAACGATTAGGCTGCTGAAGTCTTTTGTCTACAGAATCTGCATCATAAAATGATGTAGGGCCAAAGGGGCATTAGTACGTGGAATGTACTGTATGTAAAATGGGTTAAAGTAAACAATATAAGATACAATCGTTCATCAATCACTCATCCTCAATTCAGAGTAAAGGACAGGACTCTATCATCTCACTATTCATCAAGACTCCATACAATCACATCAACGTCAGAGTACTATCAATAAAGGAACCTATCTGGGAGTTTCTATAACTGACAATTATCACCTATGAGCCAGTGGTGATACAACGAAGAGACGTCGTTTCCACATCCGTCGAATACCTTGTCGGGGTAAAGGACGGGTCTGTCAGGGATCCCAAGGAAGTCTGTCAAGTCCTCTGTAGGACAAAGGAAACATCCGCTTTCACGGTCCAATCCTCTCCTATGCTGGCCACGTAGTTAATGAGTGTGAGTGGGACTCGCTCTTACCTATTTCGGTGCTAATACTCCTCCCATGACTCAATATGTTCATAAGTCTATCAAGGTCAGACTGCTTACACAATCAAACCCTCCTCTCAAACAAGGTCCTCATCTCCTCTATCATTCTATCAACTCGAGAAAGGAGTTATTTCCTTCACCTCTATCTAATACTCATTTACACCTTATGGATATCAATTTCATCTATTTCAGTCACATAATTCTATGTTCTAGGTAGCCTTTACATACCTGGAGTGAAGAATTAGCAAATTCTCTTCAAGAATTTGGAACTTCTCTAGAAATCCTCAAGCCTTCTCTTCTTCTCCTCTCTCAGAACTCCCGTAGAAACTTTTAAAGAAAATGGGTTCTTGAAACCCTTCGTATATATTTAGGCTTAGATATACATTTTTGGGACTTTAGAATATATTGGGAAGGATAAAAATGTCCTTCCCGAAGCAAAAGAAAAAAATCTAAAAACTAGCACACTGGTGTGCGTCGCGGAGGGGGCGCGCACCAGTTTATTATTAAAATTTCTTGGAAATTTTATTCCCGTCGAAAAACCACAAAAAAAACATAAGTACATTTCCATACCCCTGGCGCGTCGTATAGGGGGCGCGGATTTACTACTGTTTTTGCATAAAATGTGCAATTTCGTAATTCGATCCAATTGCTTTTAAATCGAATCGAGACCATTTTCTGACTAAATTTTTCGCTCTGATCGCAAATCTGGTCTCAAATTTTCCATGTGGATCTTCCTCAACTTTCGCCCCCCCACCCAGTTTTTCGTGCTAATCGCAAATCTGGTCTCAAATTTTCCATCGAAGCTTTGGAAGATACGTTGTGCGCATAACTTAGGGGCATTTTGATAATTTTACGGAGTGTTACATTTAATAAATAAAATATGAAAATTTCAATTGAAATTTAAGAACCAATTCGTTAAGAACAAAGTGTATTTGATCACCAAAACCTAAGTACAAACATAAAAAATGTAAATGCCCGTCTGGCCTCTATCATCTAAAAAAAATAGCATAGAAATAAATAAAATCCTAAAAGACATATTTATAGGCATCAACAATTCAATATGAAATAAAATAAGATAACAGGATTTAAATGTATGTATTACATATATTTTGTAATATATATGTATTATATATACATATAAAAAGAAATCGTAATTATGCTTCTAATCTCGCTCACGATTTATATATAAAATCAACCTTTTATATATATATAAATATAAGGCCTTATTTAGTTATGAGACGAATTTCGTAAAATATTGGGTTAAAATTGGTTAAGCCAAAGGGCCAATTATGTCTTTATCTTTAGGAAAAATTACACAAAACAAATATAATGTGAAATTATTTATCGTTAATGGTTCTAACTCAAACTATTTATCTTTAATGAACTCATGACCCAACTATTTACCCTCTTAACCCATTTTCTTCTTTTTATTTCGTCCATGATGTCATGCTGCCATCAGCACAATGTCAGCACGCATACCATGAAATAATCCTCTGTGATACTTTGGTGGTATCTATATACCGTATCAGTATCATATAGAATGAGCTCAATCCTCTGCGATACTCTAGCAGTATATTGATGCCCTATTGGTATCATATATGATTATATTTTTTAAAGAAATAAATAAGAAACAATCAAAAAAATTATTAAATTTAAATTAGTAGAATATATATTCGTTGTGATACTCCATCAGTATATTGATACCATATTTGTATCGTATAGGTCTAGAGCTTAATTTTTTGTGATATTTCATTGGTATATTGATATTTTATCGATATCATATAGTTTTGGGCTCTTTTCTTAAGAAATAAAATGATTAGGAGAAAATTATTAAAGTTACAAAATTATTTGTTAAACTCTAAATTAGTAGAAAATATATTTTTGTGATACTCTGTCTATATATTGATATCTTATCTGTATCATATAATTTTGAGTTCGTTTTTTAATAAATAAAATAATTAAGAAGAAATTATTAAAATCACAAACTTATTTATTAAATTTTAAATTAGTAGAAAATATTTTCTTTGCGATACTCTGTCGTATATTGATATCATATCGATATCATATAGGACTGAGCTTAATTCTTTATTATATCATATCGATATATTGACGTCCTCTTAGTATATAATACAAAGTTGGTGCTGACATCAGCATGACATCAGCCCACAAATTTAAAAGTAGGGCATAAATATAAAGAAGTATATAAATATAAATAGCTTGCCTATTTTCCCTTTGGGGAAATTTCATATATATACAAAAAAAAAAAAAAAATTGTTTACAACAAATATAACCCATGGTTTATTTGCCCCTAAAAATTACAGAAATACATAACTTATATTTACATAATTTCATATAATTCCTACTCTTTTAAAAAATTACAAAATCTCTTAAATGATACAAAATTGTAACACTTATTGATGCAATTTATAATCTCTACTTCTTCATGTATCATAATTAAAATCCCTTAATGCTCCTCTTTTTCGACATGTATCACTAGTTTCTTTTTTTGTATCAAAAAGAATGAATTTTTGGTAATTTTGAAAAAAATTGGTATTATTTGAAATTAGCTCTAAAAAGTATGAGATTTGTGTAAAATGCCCTAAAAATAGCCAAAATGAGCTCAATTACTGTCGGCCCGGCCCATGTTAGCCCAGTTCAAGATCAGCCCACAATATGGGTCTTTTTTTTCTTTCTTATTTTCTCTTCTTCTATCGCATTGAATTTTTTATTTTTTTTTAAAACTAACTTATTTTTTTAATTATTTTTACTGCATTGTCCAAAATAAAAAATATCTTTTTTTAAGAACTTTTTCCATAATATCAGTTCCTATTATGTGGTGTGTATATACCGTATCGATATTATATAAATGTGTATAAACGTATATTAATATTGTATAAAGAGTTATGTAATATATCAATATTGTATAAAATTGTGTATTAACATGTATCAACAATATATAAATAGTTTCTGATAAAAAAACATTATATAAATAGTGTGTAAATGTATATC
>DF368832.1:0-16131 GCA_000787875.1 Solanum virginianum
TTCTTGGGTTTACTTTAGTTTTGTGTTTGCTGCTTAAGAATTACTCCAACGGTTTCAAAATATTTGTCATGTTTAACTTTTCAAAATTAAATTATATAAAATTTTATCAACAATTTAACATATATCTTTACTCGTATTGATATAAGAAAAATTGTAATTTATATTAATATTTTTTATATAATTTTTAAATATTTATATTTTAATTTTAAAATATTAATTTAATTTATATTCAAATATTAATTAAATTAATTTTTGAGAAGCAAAAAATGGCGAGTAATACTATATCTTTAATTAACAGGAAAAATAATCATTTGAAAGCAGCTATTGGGATTTGTAACGGCGTTTTGAGATATATTTGGTGTTCATTATGTTTAAATGATTAGATTAACGTTAAAGTTGAAACAAAGTTTACTGCTTTGATATGATTATTGTCGACCAAGAAAAAAATTAGCAACTAAAATTACCTTTGGTTTCCCAAAAAAAAAAAAAAAAAACTTTGGCTCTTTGATTATTTTGCTTTTCAACTTGCTTCCCTCCCCACTCCAACCCCGCACCAAAAGTAAAAAAATCCTCTTTTTTTTTTCTAAAGGTATTTTAGAAAAATTTAAGATTGGTTAAATTAATTTTTTATTTTCGAAATACTCTTGATATAATTTCTCAAAATCAAAATCTTTGATTACAATTACAAATTCATGCATGCATTGTGTCTTGTAGAAAAACAAGTCAAGGTTCAAATCACCAATCACTTACTTTTAATAAGTGTTATTTTAGTAATGAGCATGAAATGAGCTAAAATGATATTTATTTTGAAACAGATATAGTTAGATTTTTCTATAAAATTCATTCTCTATAATAACATTGCGTCATAATCAATGACAAAATCATAATTTTTACTAATTAAATGGTATAAATTCTAGAGAAATAGACACATGAACTAGCTCCAAAAGGGGTTTGATATTTACTATGTAAATATAAAAATTTATTTTAATTATATATAAATAGTAATTTTTCATCAAAAAAGATTCAGATAAACACCCTGATCATAAGATGACTCTCTCCTGATTATAAAAATCATGTTTTTTATGAAATCATTCTTTCATATTATGTTATATTATTATATATATTTTTTATTATAACAATATTTTGCTATGTTATAAAGAAGTTTAATCATAGACAAGACATATTTAATTATTTTTAAAAATACCTTTTAGTTCAAAGTAGAAATTTACAAGTTTATAAAAGCTAGCTAGCCTAGTGCAAATTACCCTCTTTAAGACATCTCCAATCGAAGTGTCTAGTATCATTCTGGCTCCCACACTAGACTAAAAAAATAGTTTTTCTTTTTTTTTTTTGTCCAAAGCACAATTTTATTTTTAGATTATTCATGCCTTTTTTTCCTCTCATAGTTGAACTTACTTCTGCTGACAAGTATGATTTTGAGCGATAAAGAATTATAATTAAGTGATAAATATTATTTATTATTAATTAAAATTTTTGAATTTGAACTCTACTGATATACAATCATTTTATTAGGGATTGTTTTACCTTCTTTCCTTAATATGAGATTTTTAATATGAATTCTTATTTAATCGGGCTCAATATAAATATTGAACGTTGAACAAAAAACAAAAAGGACAATATGTACAGGGTTTTTTTTTAAATGAATATTGACTTTGAAAATTGCTTAAATTATTGATTTGTTACTTAGTGGGATGAAATATTCTTATTTTGCTCAAACTTTTAAATGAATGATGCCTCTACTTTTCAATCGGAAAGCCAGCATATCTGATAGTTTAAATAATTTTCATAGTCTTCCACTAGCTCTATATTATTAAATACAAAAATAAATAAATAAAAATGGGCACATCAATTCTACACCATCAAATTGTAATTATTTGTAATCAATAAAAAGCCAATTTATCCGCTTGAAAGTCTATACTAATCCGTAAAACCTTAACTATATACTCATTAAAAAGAAAAAAGAAAAAAAACAAGAAAAGAAAGCAACCAATTTTTTTTTTTAAAAAAACAGAAAGCTTCTGCGATTCAAAAATATACAGAGCTTTATATTTAGTGGGTTTAGGTAAATTGCATAGTGTAAAGAGTTAATTGTTATTATTTTTTTAATTTATAGAAATCTCTTAAAAAATCATGATAATTCAGATAAGTTAATTCAATAATTTGGATACATAAATTCAGTTCTGGATACAAAATTAGGATTTTTAAGTATCAACATGTATATTTAAAGCAAGATACATTGAACATAGATATAATTTCAAGAATTAGAATGAATATATTCGAATTACTGAATCAATGTATATTGAAACTCAATAATACATTGTATCCAATTATAGTTAGTTAGTAGTTAATTAGAGTTGGTTAACTGTAGTTAGTAGTATTGGAACTCAATAATACATTGTATCCAATTATAGTTAGTTAGTAGTTAATTAGAGTTGGTTAACTGTAGTTAGTAGTATTGGAACTCAATAATACATTGTATCCAATTATAGTTAGTTAGTAGTTAATTAGAGTTGGTTAACTGTAGTTAGTAGTATTGGAACTCAATAATACATTGTATCCAATTATAGTTAGTTAGTAGTTAATTAGAGTTGGTTAACTGTAGTTAGTAGTATTGGAACTCAATAATACATTGTATCCAATTATAGTTAGTTAGTAGTTAATTAGAGTTGGTTAACTGTAGTTAGTAGTATTGGAACTCAATAATACATTGTATCCAATTATAGTTAGAATACAGAAGTTGAATAACATACAATTCTACTCTTTCTTCTTCTCCAAGTCCTCTTCTTCTTCACTGGTCCTTCTCATCACTCAGATTTCTTCATGGTATCAGAGCGGGTGTGAGGGGAATTCATTTTCACCAACTCAATTGCACGTGGCCAGCTCAATTTCTCGACGGCGATGGAGAATTCGACCACTGACGCTACTGCTAGAACAGCAGAGCAAATCAGAGTCGAAAATTTAGGGGGAAATCACCCTCTCTTTCTACACAGCTCCGACACTCCAGGAAGTATTCTCACAAGCGTTCAATTGACCGGAACAGAGAATTACTCACTGTGGAGTAGATCGATGTTGATTACTCTCCGAGACAAATTGGGTTTTGAACTCGGGACGTGCAGGAAAGATGATTACAGAGGCGAGATGGAGGAGCAATGGAAAAGATGTAATGCTCTTGTACTTACATGGATAATGAACTCAGTTTCGAAGGAGCTTCTCAGCGGCATTGTTTATGCCACTGATGCGGCGAGGGTCTGGAATGACCTGAAGGAGAGGTTCGATAAGGTGGACGGTTCTAGATGCTATCAATTGCATCGCGACATTTGCACATTAAGTCAAGGTACAATGTCGATCTCTGCGTATTTCAGTAAACTCAGACTATTGTGGGATGAATTTGATGCGGTGGTTCCACCACCGTCTTGTAATTGTGAGAAGTATAGATCCTATATTGATCACATTGCATGTCTAAGATTGTTTGTGTTTCTGATGGGACTAAATGAAGTCTACACTAGTGCTAGAAGTCAAATTTTGATGATGAACCCCCTGCCTACTGTGGGAAAGGCCTATGCCATGATCATGGCAGATGAAAATCAGAGATTGACCTCTAGTTTGCACTTAGGTAATGTTATACCAGAACAAGTTGCTTTGTATGCAGGAAGGGGACAAGTTCCTAAAAGATCTCAACCAAGGAGGAAAAATTGGGATCAAATTTGTACCTACTGCAAGATTCAAGGTCATGTGAGAGAGGAATGTTATAAATTGAATGGCTATCCACCTGATTGAAAGTTCAAAAGAAAGCCAGGAACACCAATGCAGCAGGGAAGGCACCAAGAGACAGTGAATGCAGTGAACTATGTGCCTAATGGCAAGCCTGAGATGGATCTGAGAGATGATTTTGCACCTATTGATGATATGATGAAGGGCAAAAATGTTGAGTCTGGTATGTCCGATATGTTTGTGTACACACAGGTATCTTTCACTCCAAGTCAATACAACAAGATCTTGCATATGTTGGAAAGGGAGGAATCAAGAACAACCTCAGGCAAGGGAACAAACATTATGGCTAATATGGAAGGTATAACCACTGTTTTATCTATTAAAAATGATAGCACACAATGTAGGACAAATACCAAAAAAAGTGTTGGATAGTTGATTCGAGAGCCATATGCCATATGATTTACAGATTGGATAGGCTTTCTAATGCATCTAATTGTGTTAATAAGGTGGTACATTTGCCTAATGGTAAGGTTGCACAGGTGTCACACACTGGTCTTTGTAGCACAGTGGATGGGAAAACATTAGACAATGCTTTGGTGGTACCTGAATTTAAACATAACCTACTCTCAGTGTCCAAGTTGACAAGGCAACTACATTGCTCAGTTAACTTTTTTCCTGAGTTTTTTGTTCTTCAGGACCTCTCCACTGGAAGAGTGAAGGGAATTGGTAAAGAGACTAGAGGATTGTACTATCTTTCAAACACAACACCATGTAGAGATACTGCCTTGTGTGAAGGAGTCAAAAGGACTCAAGCTGTGATGACTGCTGCTGCATTGTGTTCTAGCAAGGATGAGATGTTATGGCACCACAGACTGGGTCATCTATCTAGACAAACTTTGCAGCACATGTTCATAGATAAACATGCTAGTAGAAGTAGTGATTGTAATAAATGTACTATTTGTTCATTGGCCAAGCAGACCAGGCTACCCTTTTCCTTGAGCACAAGTAGGGCATTAGCCAAGTTTGATTTGATTCATTTGGATGTATGGGGACCTTATAGAGTTGCTACTCATAATGGTTTTAGTATTTTCTAACAATTGTTGATGATCATTCAAGAATGTGCTGGTTGTACCTATTAAAGTTGAAAAGTGATGTGTTTTCAATATTGAAAGCCTTCTTGACAATGGTGAGAACTCAATTCAGTAGTTGTGTAAAGAGGATAAGAAGTGACAATGGCACAGAATTCTTTAATAATGATTGCTGTAGTTTGTTTCAGTCTCTTGGTATTATTCATGAGAGTAGTTGTCCTCACACTCCACAACAAAATGGAGTGGTTGAGAGAAAACATAGACATATTCTTGAAGTAGCTAGGGCAATTAGATTTGAAGGTCATATACCTCTTAGATTTTGGGGGGAATGTGTTGTGTCTGTTGTATACTTGATCAACTGGAAGTAGCCAGGGCAATTAGATTTCAAGGTCATCTACCTCTTAGTTTTTGGGGGGAATGTGTTATGTCTGTTGTATACTTAATCAACATGCTTCCTACTTCAGTTCTACAAGAAAAGTCATCATTTGAACAGTTTCATGGAACTAGTCCAAAGTTGGATCATTTGAGGATTATTAGATGTATGTGTTATGCAACTAAGATAGCTAAACAAGATAAGTTTTCTCCTAGAGCAGAGGCATGTGTGCTGATAGGGTATTCCTCAACTCAGAAGGGTACCTGTTATACAGTCTTATCCAGAAGAAGTTTATTGTTAGCAGAGATGTTACATTCAAGGAGGATATATTTCTATTTGCTCAGGTGTACAACAAGCAACAACAACCACTATTTCCTGTAGGACCAGCTATGTTATCAGATAATGTCTCTAATTCTGATGAGGCTAGACAGTTCACTGTGGACAGTCCAGTTCACTGCACAGAGGATGATTCTGCAGCCTTGAGAGATGCAATGCAGATGCAGGAGGTTATTACTCATGAAGATGCTGATGATCAGCCTGGTAATGTAATTGGAGCTGAAGTTCAATGTGGTGGAATTGAGGGGGAGACTCAAGTCAGAAAGTCCACTAGGACCTCTCATCCTCCCATCTAGATGAAGGATTATGTTTCACAGACAACCAAATCACACAACTACCCTCAAAGTCACTATGTATCCTATGATAGTTTGTCTCCTAGATACAAAGCTTACTTATCATTGTTCTCTATAGATATTGAGCCTAGAAACTTTGATGAGGCAGTCAAGGATAAAAGATGGATAGATGCTATGCAACAGGAAGTTCAACCACTGGAGGAGAATGGAACATGGCAAATAGTTAAACTGCTACAAGGGAAGAACATAGTAGGATGCAAATGGGTGTTCAAGATCAAATATAAAGCAGATGGACAGGTTGACAGGTTTAAAGCAAGACTGGTAGCAAAAGGGTACAGCCAAATTGAGGGCATTGACTATCAGGAAACCTTCTCACCTGTAGTTAAAATGACCACAGTTAGGACTGTTATTGCCATAGCTGCTGCTCAGGGGTGGAACATCCAAATAGATGTTTTCAATGCTTTTCTACAAGGAGACTTGCTTGAGAAAGTCTACATGGAATTACCAAAAGGTTTCTATGGAGTTGAGAAAGGTAAAAACCTTGTATGTAAGCTGGTGAAATCACTTTATGGACTCAAACAAGCATTAAGACAATGGAATGCCAAGCTGACTGAGGCACTACTTGGCTCTGGATATTCACAAAGTCATCTAGACTACTCCTTATTTACGAGAGGGAAGGGAGATAAGCTGGTAATAGTATTGGTATATGTTGATGACCTATTGATCACAGGAAATAATGCAACACTGATTGAGGAGACCAAACAGATCCTGCATAGCCACTTCAAGATTAAGGATTTGGGTGAGCTTAGATACTTCTTGGGTATTGAGTTCATGAGGTCTAGTGAAGGCATTGTGATGAACCAAACAAAGACTGGTAGGTAAGCTACTTTACCTCATAATTACCAGGCCTAATATAAGCTTTGCAGTACAATTGTTAAGCCAATTTATGCAGAAGCCTAAGGTGGCACACTGGAAGGCTGCTTTGAAAGTGGTCAAGTACATCAAACTTGAACCTGGCAAGGGGCTACTAATGGGATCAAATCAGGAACCTCAACTTACTAGCTACTGTGATGCAAACTGGGCTGCATGCCCAAACACGAGGAAGTCAATCACAGGTTTCATTCTAAAGTTGGGCAATTCTCCTATATCTTGGAAGTCCAAGAAGTAGAACACTATCTCCAGAAGCTCCACAGAAGCAGAGTACAGGAGTCTTGCTTCCTTGACAGCTGAAGTAGTGTGGGTTGCCAAGCTACTCAAGGAATTAGGAGTCATTCTAATGGAGCCAACACTGATTTATTGTGACAATAAATCATCTCTCCAAATTGCAGCAAATTCCGTGTTCCATGAGCGCACCAAACATATCGAAATTGATTGTCACTTCATCAGGAACGTAGTTAATTAGAGTTGGTTAACTGTAGTTAGTAGTTGGTTAGTCAGTTAATAGGAAATGATTAGGTGTGATAAGGTGCATGCTAGTTATAGAGGAAATGTCTAATATATAAATATACTTGTACAGATACAGAAGTTGAATAACATACAATTCTACTCTTTCTTCTTCTCCAAGTCCTCTTCTTCTTCACTGGTCCTTCTCATCACTCAGATTTCTTCAATGTATTTAGATGAAAGTAAGAAATTTTTGAAATTTTTGAAAATGAATAGGAATAATGAAAAATATGGTAAATAAAAAAGTATAGTTAAATAATTTTTCCTTTTATATTATATTTAGCTACACAAGCTATTTATTTTTAGTGCTAATCAAGCAACATGATGAAATACTTCCTCGTTTCATTCTACTTATCATGATGTTTCATTTCATAAAAGTAATTTGGTTGATTTCTGAAGCTACATCGAATAAGATTAATTTAATACTTAAATTAAATTTTTGACAAATATACGAAATTAAATATACTATTAATTGCAATCATTTTAGTTATTAATATATTTTAAAAAATATATCTTAAAGTGTTGGTCAAAGTTCATACAATTTTAACTTTTAAAAAGCAAAATTTGATAAGTAAAAATGAATTAACTGAACATATATAAAATAATTTATGAAAAATGAATTAACTGAACATATATAAAATAATTTGTGTCAAAAATGTCTTCGAAGTAAATGTATAGACCAAATTTGGCAGCACATTTCAATGCAGCCAAACAGAACTCTTTATTTTCCTATCATGAAACATAGTAAGAACTTCTAAATAATCTTAACAACTTTTTTTGCCCCCATGACCTAATTCCTCGTTCCATAATTAGAGAAAACAAACAAAAGTTCAAAAGAAACCAAAATTAAAGATACTGGTAGGTCCAAAACAACTATTAAATGTATGTGTATATTTTCATCACTTATTAATTATTATATATGGCCGTTTTTCTTTATGTATTTATGTGTGTATATGTATATGTCTTCATTTTCTTGTTTGTATATTAAATGTTCACTTTTGCGTCTTGAATGATTCATGACAACATATAAAAGCTATAAATGAATAAATATGTTTTTTTTTAAAGTTTATCGCAATAAGAATTTCTACAAATGGAGAAGTGCATCACAAGCACTTCATGGTTGTAATTGATTTTTGGCTGATTAGATAAGCTTGATTTGAAACTTCACTTAATAAATATATGTATCATTTTGCGACCTTTTTTAAAGGCATGAAATTGATCATATAGTAATAAAATTTTCAACATATTAGTAGGCGTCTAGCTAGCCATAATGTTTGAGTTATAAAGTTTTGATGTGAAATACTGAAATGTAACATTTATTTATAAAATTTATACAAAATTTTAATTTTAAATGTCAAGTTGTTATTTCATTTTTTTTAAATGTAAAGCTTGACCTATATTTTATATATATATATAAAAAAAATCAATCTGTCATTTTAAGTTTTGTAAAAGAAAACTTATATTCAATGTGAATAAAATATTATCAATACAATGTAAAAGGATAATACTTAATAATAATTAGTCTACACCGAAGGCAGAACACTCTTTCTCCCATAACTCCTATAATGATTAAAAGAAATTCAAATAAAATTTTAATTTAAAATCAATCTGATTTCAAATTATTATTTGAAACCATGTCCAAACATGCTCCTAATAAAGGGGGGGGGGGGAGTATATTCTCTACTAAATTTGCTCACATTTTATTCTACGTGCCTCAAGTGATCAGATGATAAGAGTGCATTTAAAAGAGAATATATTATATTTTTACACAGTATCTCACATTGAAAAGGTATAAAAGATTACTATTATTATAAAAGTAGAATCAAAATAATTGCACTCAAGGGTACCGTCAGAATAAGGAATGCTTTCTAAAGGGGTCATGTTGTACGCTATATCTCAATAGTTAACGGAAAGAAATAGGCCAGAGGAGAAGTATTCTTTGCGAGGAAGTTCAATAATGCCATGAGGCGAAGAACCTTTCCATGAAGCCTACACCGACTGGAAAAGAAGAATAATATACTTTTGTTTGTAACAAATTTTAAACTGATAGAAAATAAATTGCAATCACAGATAAACTTTGAAGAAATAAGAATATTATTGATAAACAATGTGGCTACAAATTTGTTTCATCCCTTGATTCTTCTCTCATAAGATTTCTCATATGGTACTTTTGAGCTAGGATGATTTGAATTTAATTTCCATGAATGAATTGTGTGGATCTTCGTTCTTAAAGTATTTAATTATCAGAAAGATTGATATATTTTAATCTCTTTATCAATATTCCAAGGACCAAGAGTTTATGAGATTTTTAAGAGGCCTTTTCAAGAAAATATAGTACCTTTTATAAATTAGGATTTAGAATAGAATAATCTCCAAAAAATTCTGACTCATATATGACTCATCTTATAAAGTCATACAAAATTTTGATATTTACAACCTTGATCGCCGAGACAGAATAAGGAATGCTTTCTAGAGGGGTCATGTTGGACGGTATATATCTCAATAGTTAACGGAAAGAAATAGGCCAGAGGAGAAGTCTTGTTTGCAAGCGAGTTCAATAATGTCATGAGGCGAAGACCCTTTCCATGAAGCCTGCACCAATTGGAAAAGAAAAATAATACACCTTTGTTTGCAACAAATTTTAAAGTGATCGAAAATAAATTGTAATCACAAATAAAATCTGAAGAAATAAGAATATTATTGATAAATAATGTGGCTACAAATTTATTCATCCCTTGATTCTTCTCGCATAAGATTTCTTCGTGATCATTAATATGGTACTTCTGAACTAGGATGATTTGAACTTGATTTCCATGAATGAATTTGTGTGGATCTTTGTTCTTGAAGTATTTAATTATCATAAAGATTGGTATATTTTGATCTCTTTATCAATATTCCAAGAGTTTATGAGATTTCTAATATGCCTTTTCAAGAAAATATAGTACTCTTTATGAATTAGGGTTTAAAATAGAGTAATCTCCAAAAAAATTCTGATTCATATATAACTCATCTTATAAAGTCCTACAAAATTTTGATATTTACGACCTTGATCGATATAGCTAATGAAGTGCAAGGAAAGTCATGACAAGACCAGATTTTGAGTCCCACTTTAGACAAAAAAAGAAGTGATAGATGATTTTCTTTCATTTGTCTAATTCTTTGTGATTTTTTTTATCTATCTATAAATATGTTGTCGGTGTTGAACAGTAGTAAACACCCAATAAAATAGTTCTAAAAATATAAAACAAAAAGAAATTCTTATTCTTGGTCCATGGAATAGAATTGGTTTCACATTTTGTTAGTCATTCGACCCTGTCATATAGAATGATTATTCTATAGGACTTGTGCACGCAATATGGAGTTTTATTATGCCAAAGTGTTCCTTTCAAATTCTTTTCCAACTAAAAAGTTAAGTTTTAGATAGACCTATGCCATATAAACTTTAAGATATCAATTTCATTTTTATAGTAATTTAGGTTTATTGAATTGTAACTACCCCATTTCTGATCGCCTCACCCTTAAGCAAAAGGTTAGGGTTTCGATTTTTGGTGAATGAAAAAAACTCCGTGGCCAGTTTCCTACCGCTTAGTGCACTGACAGTGGAACGGAGGATTAGTCTCACGTAGACAGTCTTAAAAACGCCTCTCTACTAGCTAAACTAAAATATACCACCGCACTCACTTAATCAAGTAGAAGGGTATTTCCAAAAGACCCTCGTTCTCAAAAATATCAATTATTTTACAAAATTCAAAATAAATACAGAACACTAAATAAAAAAAAAGAATTTATTTTATTTGTTTTGCCATTGGGCAAATTTTGAAAGTAAAATGTATCCCTGAACAAGGCAAGGTGCATGAAAAAACAAAAACCAAGATTTTGATAACAACGTTCATTTAAGAGAAAAATATCTTCAAAACATGCATGATATATACAATCAATTAGGAATTAAAAATGTTACTAACTATTCTGGTCAAACAATAATTTTTTTCCGTCAGTCAAACAATTGTCATCACCCAAACTATAAGATATATGTTGGATTTAGACGCAGATTTTTTTTTTAATTTTTACATATTTAGTTAATCAAATTTCTTTTAAAAAAGATTTTTTCTTTGAGAGAATAATATTTTAAAAATAAAAAATGACTCCTTGAAAGTAAAAAAAATAAAACATCCATATTAATTATATGCTCTTTATCGTCCAACCCGGCTTGTGTTCTTCTTCTCCATCCCCACCTCCCATAACATAATATTTCTCCGACTATATAATTAATAGTGGAGTCAGAATTTTAATTAAACGAATTTAAAATTTGAAACAATAAACACACAAACTAGCTAAAGAGGGTTGAATATTTATTATATATACATAAAAAAATTATTTTAATTTTGTATAAATAATATAATTTTTTATCAAAGAAGATTCAAACGAACCCCTCTGTATAATAACTCCGCCCTCTATATAACGTGATACTTAAAAAAGAATTTAGAAATAGCTGTACAGCAATTTCCTCCGCCAATTATGATTAAATAACCATCTTAATCCAAAGAATTTCCAGTTGTGCTTTTATTTTATTTTTAATTATTTTTCCACCAAAAAAGGCCATGATAAGTGTGTTTAACATTAGCGTCACACTTAAGTTACTTATCTTATTTGAGAAGCATAAATTATAATCACGTTAATTCTTGTTTAAGATTGTTGTGCGAAAGCGTTTGAAATTCAAGTTGAATATGAAATCGTAAACAATTTATTTAACATTAGCGTGACACTTAAGTTACTTATCTTATTATTTGAGAAGCATACATTATAATCACGTTAATTCTTGTTTAAGATAGCGTAGACACTAGCTAATTAATTATGTGTTGGCTTGGAGTTAAGTTCCAAATTCCATTAATACGTTTTGTTGGTTAATTACAAGTTTCCTTCTCCTTCATTAATTAACTAATTATCTCTTGGCTCATAAGCAACTACTCCCTCTATTTACTTTTACTTATTACTATTTCATTTCTCATTATTTCATTTATCGAAATTAAACTATATGAACCTTGAATTTCTCATTATTTCATTTATCGAAATTAAACTATATGAACCTTGACCAATATGATAAGATGTATCTTTTTTTTAATCATATTTAATATAAGAAAGATTGCAACTTATAGCATTTTTCGTATAATTTTCAACCATCTAAATTTTAGATTTCAAATTTAACTGCTACTACAATTCAACTTTAAAATTTAGTCAAGTTGATCTAAAAAAATAAATCAATAATAAGTAAAAGTGAATAGAAAAAGTAATCAAATGAAGTGACTTCGAAATTGCATTTGAACTATATGTAAGCATACTCTCATTTAGTTGAAGGACATAAAAAAATCATGAATAATGGGCTCAAAGATGAAATGAGTCAATTTTTTTCATGTCTGTGAGATACATATAAATATCTAACCAAATTTGATTTTGCAAAAAATTATTTATTAACCTATCAAAACAAAAGGTCCATATACATACTACAATAATTGTCTAGATACATTATAAAAAATATGTCCAAATACATACCACTTAAATTAAGTAACATGATAATCTCCTTCTTGCAACAAATCCAGCAGATTGCGTTATAAAAGGAGATGTCTTTGTGAAATTATCCATCTCCTAAAAAAAAAACCTTCTTCCTCTTTATGTGCTCTTATATACCCTATAATCTCCTAATTACATTTAACTACTTGTAACTACCATTACAAACTAATTGCGTTATAAAAGGAGATGTCTTTGTGAAATTATCCATCTCCACCTTCTTCCTCTTTCTCATTTATAAGTCAAACGTCCATGTATGAGTGTACGTATTTGAAAGTAAAGCTAGAATTTTGAGAAGCGATTGATTATAATGATTTGCATTTGAATCGGATCGAAATAGCTTTTCAAAATAGTAAGTTGCAGTTTCTTTTAGTTAATATCATTGTACAGAATTTCTGTTAAACAGAAGGAAAAGATGAAGAAGATGAACTTGCAGGGGAAGAAATGTTGAAGAAGAAGGGAAATCTTCTTTCAGTATTGTACATTCAACCAACTGAAAAGAAATGTACTGTAAATACCTATATATACAAATACATATGATCCACCTTAGCTATCATGTGCTCTTCTACACCCTATAATCTCCTAATTACATTTAACTACTTGTAACTACCATTACAAACTAATGCTAATATCAAATACAATAACTAATCAGTTACAATACGCCCCCTCAAGCTGGACCTATTGAAAGGATTCAATAGTCCAAGCTTGCCTAACAAGAACTCATGTTGGATCCTTCCAAGAGGCTTAGTGAGGAGGTCTGCTTGTTGGTCCTTTGTATGTATATAGACAGCTTTGATGAGGCCTTGTTGAATTTTTTCTCGGATGAAATGACAATCGATTTCTATGTGCTTTGTTCTTTCGTGAAAGACTGCATTGGCTGCAATTTGTAGTGCTGATCTGTTGTCGCAATGTATGGTCACTGGTTCGATTAGTTCTACTCCTAATTCCTAAAACAAGCTTGTAACCCATATAACTTCTGCTGTCAAAGCAGCGAGACTTCTATATTCAGCCTCCGTTGAACTCCTTGAGACTGTGTGTTATTTCTTTGACTTCCAAGAGATGGGTGAATCACCAAACTTCAAAATGAAACCCGTAATCGACCTTCTTGTGCTCCAGCAAGCAGCCCAGTATGCATCACAATATCCAACCAGTTGAGGCTTGTATTTGGAGCTCATGAATAACCCTCTCCCAGGTTCTAACTTGATATATCTAATGACTCTTAAGGCAGCTTTCCAGTGGGATAACTTTGGTTGCTGTATGAACTGACTTAGCAGCTGTACTGCAAAAGAAATATCTGGTCTGGTTATAGTGAGATACAACAACTTTCCCACCAATCTCTCGTATTGGGAGACATCTGCATATAAAGAATCTACTTTATACTCAACACTAGTCAATTTTTGAGTGTGATCCAAAGGTGTCATGTATGGTTTGGCATCGCCCAAACCTGCTTCAGCTATCAATTCAAGTGCATACTTCCTTTGATTCATCACAATTCCTTCATTTGACCTCATGAACTCAATGCCCAAAAAATACTTGAGTTCCCCCAAGTCCTTGATCTAGAAATGACTATATAGAGCATGTTTAGTCTCTTCTTTCAGCTCCATATCATTCCCTGTAAGCAGCAAATCATCAATATACACCAATACTATCACTATTCTACTTCTCTTTTTCTTTGTGAACAAGGAGTAGTCTAAGTGACTTTGTGAGTAACCTGAGCTTAGTAGTGCTTCAGTGAGTTTGGTTTTCCACTGCCTTGAAGCCTGCTTAAGTCTATATATGGATTTTATCAACTTACACACAAGATGCTTGTCCTTCTCATCATTATAGAGCCCTTTAAGCAGCTTCATGTAAATTTCTTCTAATAAATCTCCTTGCAAAAAAGCATTGAAAACATCCATTTGGAACAAATTCCATTTCTGAGCAGCAGCTATTGCTAGGACTGTTCTAAGAGTGGTCATTTTTACCACTGGAGAGAAGCTCTCCTGGTAATCTATACCTTCAGTTTGGTTGTAGCCTTTAGCCACCAACCTGGCTTTAAATCTATCCACCTCTCCATCAACTTTGTATTTGATTTTGTACACCCATTTGCACCCTACAATGTTCTTCCCTTCTGGCAGTCTGACTATCTTCTAAGTCCCATGTCCTCCAAGGCTTGCACCTCTTGTTGCATAGCATGCATCCATCTTTGATCTTTGACAACCTCTTTAAAAGTTTTTGGCTCAACATCTGTAGAAAACATAGAAAGATAGGCCTGTATTTAGGAGAGACATTTTCATAACATATAAAGTTGCTTGGAGAATGTCTTGTGGATGTCTGGCTCACATAATCCTTCATCCAAATAGGGGGATGAGGATTCCTAGTGGACCTTCTGACTGGAATCACAATGACATCACTATTTAGTTGGACAGCTGAGGCTTCATTCATGTCCACTGCTGGAACTGGTGGAGATGGCTCATTTGTGCCTGCTGAATTCCTGTTTGGTAGAGATAACACATTTGTGTCTGCTGAATATGTATCAAACAGTGAAATAGGTACAGGTAGATCTCCATCTTCATCACAAATGGGAATATCATCTGATGTTATAACATCCTCTGCAGGAAATAGTGGTTATTGTCTGTGCAAGATGTGTTTAAAAGGAAATATATCTTCCTTGAATGTGACATCCTTGCTAATAACAAATTTCTTGTGAGTCAGATTATACAATAAATATCCTTTTTGAATTAAGGAATACCCTATTAATACACAAGTTTCAGCTCTAGGTGAGAATTTGTCATGTTTGATCAACTTTGTAGCATAGCAGAAGCACCCTATAACTCTTAAGTGACTGATGTTTGCCTTGTGTCCATGGAACTTCTCATATGGAGACTTACCTTATAAAACAGGAGTAGGCAGCTTATTAATCAAATATACAGCCGATAGCACACACTCTCCCCAAAATTTTATAGGTATATTGCCCTGGAATCTGATGGCTCTAGCTACTTCAAGTATATGTCTATGTTTTCTTTCAACCACTCCATTTTATTGTGGAGTGTAAGGACAACTGCTCTCATACACAATACCAAGTGATTTCAGAAGATCATGACATTCTCTGTTAAAAAATGCATTTCCATTGTCTGTTCTTATTCTTCTAACTCCTCTATTAAACTGATTCTGCACTTGTTTCAAGAAAGACTACAACACAGAGAATACATCACTCTTGAATTTTAACAAGTATAACCAACACATTCTTGAGTGATCATCAACTATTGTGAGGAAAAATTTGAAACCATTGTGAGTGGCAATTCTATAAGGTCCCCAAACATCC
>DF368831.1:3099-15773 GCA_000787875.1 Solanum virginianum
TAAAAGTAAACTGGCATGGCTCTCTAGGAGGAACTGGTTTACCAACTAGCACACTGAAATATTGAACATGATTAATCCTTAGTCATATACGAGACCCAAGATAAACACAAACAACTACATTGAATCAAGTGTGCTACAGAGATTGACTAAGGCAACAAACAGGACACCAAAACTTCACCTCAGCAATTCAGACAGATACAAGCAAGACCATTCCATTTACTACTAAAACGTGTTCAAAAAGAAAGCAAAATAGACGAGACAAGAAGTATTACCTTTTTTGGAGCAGCGAAATGGGACAACGGGCTTGACGAAGACGAACTCACACCACCACGAGCTCTGCCTACACCTTTAATCTGTGAGGGGTAACGGTTGAATCGACCAAAAGGGCATGCGCGAGGGACAAAATGTTATAGGGGTGTGCGATTTGGTGCAGGCGAGTGTTGAGGTTTTCAAGGTTATCGGGAAGGGTCGAACGCTCAGCGTTGTCGGGCGTGCGTTTGGTCGCTGGTTGCGAGGCGCCGGACCTTCAGGTTTTCAAGGTCGAAGTCGACCATTGGGTTATCGGGTTCGTCAAAGAGTATGGGCGAATGTTGAAGCGAGAGAAGAGCGTGCGCGTGTGAGCGTGAGGGAGAAAGAGGTGCGCGTGATGACGAAGAAGGGTCGTCGTCGCCGGCGCTGCTAGGTTATCGGTTTCCTGATTTTCTCTTCTCTATTTGGAGAAGATGAAGATGATGGGGGAGAATGGGGATGTAGGCGTGAAGGAAGAGGAAAAGAAGAAATTGGGGGCGCGTGAGGTGCACGCGCCTGGATCAAAATATTTTTTTCATTTTTTAGTGAAATTTGTCAAATATTTCAAAAATTGTTAAGATTAAAATAAACAGGGTATTTTGTGATATGGACGGAAAAAATTCGGTGTCAACAGTAATAACCAGAAATTTATTTAATTAAGTATCATAAATATCACTGAATTATTTTTTATATGATACTTGAGCAAAGGTTGATGATGCTTTGGTTATAAATCGGATACTTTTCATAAATAGCTTAGTCCTAAAATTTACTAGGCTGAAATAGTTATATTTAGGTAATTATATTTCGTAATTATAGTTATGGTAGCGTTTGTCTATTTCGCTATACAATTCATGTAGCATTTATATAATTTGCTATATAATTCACAGTGTTTGTATAATTTTGATATACAACTCGCAGTGTTTGTATATCCTGCTATACAAACTCAAACTATAATTAATGTTATATGTTAATAGCGAGCGATATTTAATTTAAACTATAGCTATATTAGCTAATTAAATAGTATATGTTTGCTTATCTGAGTAATTTTTCCTTATTGATTTAGGCAAAATTCAATGATTTTGTCTAGCGAAAAAGTAGTTAGACGACTTGAAATACAATAAAAATGAAAGTAAATTGCCATACATGAAATTATTTTTATATGACTTAAAAACTATTTAACATTGCCAAAAAAAACGCTAGTTAATATTTCTAAAATAAAAAATGTTTCTAATAATTATAAGCTTCACTATCCCCTAGCAACTTGTTAACATCAATTGGAATAATTATTGAGACTATCAAATATATTGTGTTTAGACTTTATTTGTTTGTTTTTTGTATTATCAAATAATATTATATGGTTGTTGTTTTCCCAATGTGTTGATTTATTTTTGGAGTACAATTTTAGCATCTTCTTTTTGGATTTTTTTTTAACTATTTAAATGCTTAATGTAACGTTTCTCTAATTGTTGAATTAATTTAGATTCATCAATTTGATATGTTGCAAAATTTGGTGACACTCAATCAAAAGGATGTTGATACACCACTATCTCAACATGAAAAATTAAAATGATATTGGAATGTGTAGTCATTTTGATGTATATGTTGCGGTGGATGTCTTTTCATTTATTATGCATGCGTTCGTCATTTATATTGCGATTCGATTAATCTGAATTTATTTAGTTTAAAGTTTTTTAAGCTAAGGGAGAAATAATACTCTTTATATATGATCATTTTTAATATCTAAAATTCGAACTCGATATTTTTAATTAAAGATAAAGAAATAAGATTCGTCCCATGTCTCTTCTTTCATTTCTTACGACATTCGATATTTATATTGAAGCTCAATTAATTTAAATTTGCATCGTGTAAGAATTATTAAGTTGTTATACCATCAAATTGATAAAGTTAAAATTTGATTGCTGGTTAGAAAGTGATCTATTCGTATATTAAATTAGTTTTGGTCAGATATTATAACATCAAATTTGATAAAGTTGTGACATTCGTAGACGAGACTGGGTTTCAGGGGTCCATGTGTAACCGGATGAAACACCCTACCCATGACCCAATAAATCAATCTATGACTCATAGATTGCGTCCGTAGATTAGCTCTCGACAGTTTTTAATGAAGGACAATTTTAAATTTTTTCTGCATCCTAAGTCCAATACTACGTTGTACCTTTCCCTCACATATCAGACCTATTTTTTCCAATACACTCTTATTTTATTCCCACTCTATATGTGTCGTGTTATGGTGTATGTCTTTTTTTATGTATTTGATATTTGTATTGCAATTCGATTAATTTGAATTTACTCAGTTTAAAATTTATTAAGCGTAGAGAAAAATAATATTATTTATATATGATATTTTTCATATCTAAAATTTGAACTCGATATCGCTAATTTATGATGGAGGAATAAGATTCATCCCATCACAATTATTGCTGATATTTCTTTTTTATATTAAAATTCGATTAATTTGAATTTATATCGTATAAAACTTATTAAGGGAGAAGCACTTTTTATCAAAAAAAATTTACGCCTAGCCATACTACCATAATTCTTGGTGATGTCTCTTCTTCCCATTGTATTTTCACTTTACTATGCTTGTAGTCAAGAGGAAACTTCATCAAATTGTAGAAAGATACATGCATTGATTTGAAAGGCCTCACATATTCCAACTCAATATATTAAGGTTCAATATTATTAATTTCAATCTACAATTCATAGGTTAGGAAAAAGAAAAAAAAAAGGTACTTGCATCAAAGAAATATTATCGTTTGATTGTTGGTTAGAAAGTAAATTATTTATATATTAAAATTAGTATAATTGATATTGTTTTTGGCAATTTTTTTAGTTGTTTAGTGAATTAGAATATTATTTTGTGCATGTTATAATTACCTGGTTGTTAAATTAATTTTGTTCACATTTTCTCAATTTTATTTAACTTAATTAATTATCTACAATTCCATACATATAACATTTAATTTTAAATGTTGTTTTATTTTTAACGTAAAAGTTAAAAATTCATGAAGCTCAATTACTCGTTGTGCCTTGTAAAAGGATTTATTTCATAATCAAGAACAAATTTAACGTGTCATTTACAAGTTCACATGAATCTAGTAAAATTTATCCGAATAGTTTATATGCAATAAAAAAGTGAACTCAATTATTATTTTATATTATTTGAGGAGCCTCTACTTTTTAAAAAATAATAATTAAAAAAAACTAGTTTATACCTCATCCATGTCATCTTTTGCCTTTTGACCCTACAAATACACACACGTGTGTCTATCTTTGAATACAAGCAAGTAGTCTCCTTTTAGAATGGGATAGGGTTGGGGTGGGCGTGGGGTGCCCTATTGATTCGACACATCTCTTAAGAAAATAATAATCAAAAGTGTACTTCATTATATTAACTAACCTTATTAATAATGTTTTGAAGCTCTAAATTTGACTACTAGCTATTACTATTTTGTGTAGTTATTAATATTAGGGGTAGTATAGGAAAAAAGTACTCTCTTCGTTTAAAAAAGAATGATGTGGTTTGACTTGACATGAAGTTTAAGTAAATAAAAAAGATATTTTGATTTTGTGGTTCTAAATTGAAGTTATGTCAAATGTACCAAAATAACCTTTAATCTTATGACCTTAAACATGTCATATGAAAATTAAAATTAAAATATTGTCAAAAAAAGAAAAGAAGACATTCTTTTCGAAGCAGACCAAAAAGAAAAAAAATAGAGGGAGTAATAAAACTCTCTTGATTCGAGAAAAATAGACGAGTAAATTAAAACATCTATTTTTAATATAGAGATCAAGTAAAATAAAATGGACCAACTATTATATAACAATGCCTAAAGCCATGCCACATTATACATGAACCATAGCACGTTTGGTGTTTGTTTATTATAGCAAAAAATGCAGGCTTATTGCACGCCCAATTTCAAGTGCATCATTGTTATGACCACAACAAAAAAGATACCAATTGTTTTAATATATGTTATGTCCCTTTCCCAAATCTTAATTTCCAATATAGGTTTTATTAACACCAAACTTTCATACAAATCCTTGTGGTTCTTGAACCTCTTTTTCTACTTCTTATATTTATCGACACAATGATTGTGATTGAATGTATATTTAATTTAAGTTGCAGATTTGAGTTTAAAATGTGAAAAGAATCTGAATTGAAAGGAAGTGCTTCCTCTTTTAATGACCTTTATAACATGATAAGAATATAAATTAGTCTGGATCCCAAAGCGAGTAACAGTTATTAAGAAACCAAGCAAACTAATTAGTAGTACTATTATATCTCTAAAAAGGATAACTTAATGCATGAAGCATTACACATTCACGCAAGATTCTAAAAATGTCATACCCCAAAAAATAACACATTAATTTGATACATCATTTATGACTAATTCCACAACTATTCTATTTGTGATTTTCATGAATTTTGAAGATTGCATATCTCACCTGAGCTTATATTAATTATTAATCTCTCCGTCTCATTTTACGTGACACTCCTTGATTTTCTTAGTGTTTAAGAAGAAGAAAAAAGAAGACTTTTCAAACTTGTTATCTCAAACAATCCTTAGGTATTTGTATGATTGATATTCATTTCATTAAAAAAAAGAAAGATTTAAAGTTAAACTACATCCAATTACAGTAAGGTGACTTTTTTGGGATGAGCTAAAAGAAAAAATGTCACATAAAAGAGAACAAAGACAGCAGCGGAGCCACATATAAATTATGGGTTCATCTGAGCTCTCTTCGACAAAAAATATAATAAGTATTGAACTCCTTGAATTGATTCGTATATCTACCTCTTAAAATTTTAAAATCCCTTAAAAAAAATCTTAAATCCACCACCAGAGAAGTATAATATAAGTTGGCATCCACTTGTTAGTATGGTGTTTATAGTAATAAGTACTCCATATATTAAAATTTAAAATATGTTTTAAATATGTTAATGGATTTTCTTTTAAAGTTAATTGTCGTAGTATATTGTTATGTAGATGTTTAATTAAGTTTACAATTATTAAGGAAAAAGTACATTAATGTCATTTGATGATGATTAATAACACTTATGACAGCTTGCACTTTAATTATATTAATTATCAACTGTAACACGTCTATCGTACAAAAAATACACAAATTTTTGTTAGGTCCACAACACCTACCTGTCTCACCATTCTTCTCCCATCACTAAATAATGTTATAATCTTATAACTCACAAAATGAATGGACATTATTTGTTCACAGAAATTAACCCTCAAGAAAATTTGCAAATCTTCTTGGGCGGGATTATAGTTCTGCTTATCGAGTAATTTAATGCTAGCGTAAATATATTTTATTATTAAAATAAAATATTAAGTGTATCGCGCTCGAGGCAGAGCAACCATACTATCAGAGGGTTCATCTGAAATCACTTCGACAAAAAATTATACTATAATGTTTGATTGAAATAATTTTTTATGTGTATATAATAAATGTTGAACCCCTTCGGCTAGTTCATATGTTTATTTCTTTAGAATTTGAACCCCATTAATTAAAACCCTGCCTCCTCCACTGATCGTGTTGCAACCTGAATATATTTTTTATTCATTTGTCATTTTATTTTAACTGTAATTTATTATATTTATAATATACTACAACAATATTTAGTTATATTTAGTCTAGACTTTGTATTTTCGTTGAAAAAAATCACTTAATATATAATTCTAACTTCATAAAAAACTACTTTCAATTTTGAACATATATATCCGAAACTTCAAACATACATATGCAAGTCAAACTTCAAGTAAAAAGGTCGAAAGTTTACTGCCAAAATTCAAACACAAATTTTTACAACTTCGATTGTATATACCTAAAGTTGAGTCAATGATTAAACTTGCAAATTTGTATACACGACAAGTATGGAATAAATGGTGATCCCAAAATCGACTACCTATATACATATTGGACCTTTTTAAGTCCTAAATACTAATTTGTTGGGCTTTTTTGGATATTGAATTTGTTCATGGGCTAATGGAATCAAATCAATGGGCCTACCAAAAATCCAAAGCCCATAAAACACCCTATCCAAAACAACAACCTTTTAATCTCTATAGAATAACACAAACAAGAATTTCTTCTTCTTTTCCACCATGAATATCCTTAAACTTCATTTCCATAGCAAATTCTCTTCAATTTCTGGAAATTCATCACCCCATTCATCTTTTTTAGCACCCCATTTTCTCTTTTTGCCTACACAAAAACCAAAAATGTTGTCTTTAACTCTTAATTATTCTCTTGAAAAGCAAAAATATGTGAGAGCTTCAACTGTAAAAACCAAAATTTGGAGTGATAAAGAAGAGGAAAATTCAGAAGGGTATGAGTACTTAGCTCCAGATGGGGTTGTTTATAAGAAGACTTTGAGACTTGTAGAGGGTGCTATGTTTGCTGCTGTTTCAGGATTGGCTTATCTATTGAGCAATTCTCTTGCTATTGAGGTACTTATGGTTCTTGGAATTTGAAAATTTGATTTAAGGCTGAAGAAATTGTTGTTATTGTTGTTGTTTTTTGGCTTTTTGATTGATTTTGCGTTAGGTAATAAAGTTGGAGGATGATATTTGTTAAGTTAATCTGGGCTTTAGAGTGGAATTAAGTTGTATTAGTCAAGACATATTCTTTTAGGGAAGTAATTGGCAATTTTCAGTTAAGTATTGTTAAATGTTTCAAATGTGGAATGACGTCTATCGGAAATAGCCTCTAGCCTCTGTACCTTTGTGGAGGTGTAAGGTCTGCATACATCCTACACTCGTCGGGCAACACTTGGTATATTGTTGTTGTATTGGTTGCGGAGGAAGGGAAGTCCTTCTTCCTGTAATGCAGTTTTTGAATTCTGCAGCTAGTTATGTTACTAGTGAGAGTGGAACTAATCGTGGTAATGAACTGTTTGATTAAGAAAATGTGGACCTAATCTTGGTGAAAAGTTGTAGAGTTGATATTGTTAGGGTCGTGAATTAGGTACGTCTACTGCCTGTGGTGGATCCGGAATATGAATTTTATGGGTTTCTATGTAAGTTATTTTATGCAATCATAACTAGGTTCATGGTCAAATATTTATAGATATTTAGTAGAATTCCTAATACATATATGGGGTTTAGGCAAAAGCTACTCGGTTAACGTGAACCTGTAACTTAGAAGTTAGCTCCACCCGTCATCTGTCATCATACAAGCTTATGTGACATGATTAGTAGAGCTTCTTTTTTCGTGATAGTGGTGTAAATAGTCGAACTTCTATTTCTTTAACTGTTTCAATAGTTTTAAATCTTTTACTATTAATGCTCTGCGCTGTTGATGGTTACAAGGAATTTGTGGTACTGGATCAAAAGAACCAGCCAGCTTTGGGTTATTTAGGTTGAGCATTCTGTAATTTTGTTGGCAATCCAGCTTTAGTTATGACTTCGTTTGATGTTAAGTGACAATTACTTGGACCTGTTGCATCATAGTTTTGGCTTGTGTGTAGTTACTAGTTTGTATGAGCTCGTTTTGTATTATCTGTCATTTCTTGCTGGTGGTTTTGATCTCCTAAAGGAAATTTGGCTTTGCATGTAGCACAGAATTACTTCGGCTGTTTCTTCGCATTGCCAATCGTTGTATCCTCGATGAGATGGGGCATCGCAGCTGGCAGGAAAACCATGGTTTGTCTTCTCACACGTCTCTTAGATTGGAAAAATTAACTTATTCCTGGAACTTGTTCATCTACATTTTCTAACGATATTTATCCCATCGTGTTAGGTGGCAACTGTCGTACTCTTGTTTGTCTTGTCTGGTCCAGTGAAAGCATTAAATTATATGGTGAGTGATATCTTATAAACCATAAAAGATGTCAATAAAGGCTAGTGAGGTATCAAATTTTCATTATTATTTTCTCATGATACTATTTATCCTTGGCGGCTGTTCTTCTGCTTCAATACTTCATGTTCACAAATGTACTATTCATGTTTAGGTGATGTTGTTACTAAAATATCTACACTTTTTTTCTGATTCAGTTAATGCATGGTTTACTTGGCTTCACAATGGGATCCTTATGGAGGTATGTCGTATTTGTTTTACGACTCTAGACCTAAATCCTTATTCAGTTATTCGTCTATTCCTGTTCTTTCTTATGCGCCTCCTCCCTCTTTCTTCCTCAGAAGTGAAATGGGAGGAGAAGATCAAAAATATGCTGAGAGGATATTTTCCCTTTAGAAAAGCAATGTGCAGTTATTGAGTCTGTAAGAATGTGACTTAGTGGGTGATATCACTGACTTCTCTTCTGGGGTTCACTATAAATAAAGATATGCACTGGACACGCGCTCTGCTCCCTTCACATAAAATGTTGCTGCTCTTGGATTAGTTTAACGATTGCGTGCTGTTCTATGTCTTATCTTGTCAGGTTGAGAACAAGTTGGGGTGCCTCAATCTTCTTGTGCGCCCTTGTATGTTCGCTCCCTCTATTGTTTTCCCACCTTGCGAGTGTTTTAATAAATCAGAGGCAATTCCAACAAGAAACATCTGTTTTGATTTGCAGGCTCGGGCTGTGGGTGCTCTCGGATACGTTATATTATCCTCATTTTTAATAGGAGAAAACATCCTTGCTCTGGTAAGATATACCTTCAATGATCTGCTTTTACAATTGTTCAGCTATTCTTTACAAATGAATGATCGCTCATATGTTGATTCTGTCGCTTGTAGATTACAATAAATATTCATGCTTCTCTGTCATACATCCTCACATCATTAGGCAGTCCAATAGTCCCATCGATGAATTTTATATACACCTTATTCGGGACTCTGGTAGGTGTGATTTCTTCGTATCTATTCAATTGGCAAGAAAGTGATTCTTTTCTTTTGACAAGCAGAAAAGCTAATGCTTTCGTCCTTTTACATCTCTGCTTACTGAACTTGCAGCTTTTGATAAATTGTGCGTTCTTCGTGTTCTTGCTGCATCTTCTCTATGCCATCTTTCTTACCAAATTCGGCATGAAAGCTAGTTTGAGACTGCCAAGGTGGTTAGCCACAGCAATTTAAACAGGCTAAAAAGAGCACTCTCATTCAAGCGGTATAAATGGGACTTTGCTCAGATACTACACCACGGCGATGGTTAATACAGGGTTATTTTGATCATCATTAATTCAACACTGTAGAGTTGAATCAGAGCATCAACTTCATCTATCTGTTGTTCAAAGCAATACAAATTCAACAACAAAATTTAGTTGTCCATGTTTACTTGTACATGCATTTGTAATGCATATTGGCCAATATCTGATGTACTGAAAACTCCCATCTGATCTGATGGGAAAGTAGTATTTTTGGGCATACTTGTTTCAATATTAACATGGAACTGATTATTGAAAGGGTAAAGGGCAAGTCCGATGTACTAAAGCTTCCGCTATGCACAGTGTTCGAGAAAGGGTCCGATTATTGACCTGAGGCAAAATTGGACGGAGAAAATGTATTCTCAGCAAAGAAAATGTAAAGGAAGTCAATTTGTGAAAATTTCCCTTGTGGTTTACAATATTACAATTATCTTCCTTTATAATGATTTCAGTCAAAAAAAAAGGAAAGCTAGCTATAGTATGCATGCAAGTTGATCAGTTCTCCCTTTAGAAATAAGCAACGAAAGTCATTGGTTCGAATTCAATAAAGGGCTTTTTCTAAGCCAATCTGGTCTTTCACAATAAAACGATAGATGGAATTGCAATGAAACGACTTATTAGTAAATTAATAGAGCATTTCAAAATGGCATATACATTACATGATCCACTCTGGGGTTCTAACAAGCTGCTACTACTAATCAAAGAAATAAATTTGGGGAGAAGGTAAATATATACTCCCAAGTACCAACAAATCTAAACCAGTTCAAATACAATTAACTTGCAATTCTTCAAACCACAACATAAATATTGTTAAAACATGACACCTTTAGCAGGGTGGTCAACTAATCGAAAAAATCCTAGACCAACATCTTAGTCAACTAAAATCGAAAATTCAAAAAGAAATTCAAGCCAGGTACTGGAATCGGCTATGTAACGAAAGTCAAAACTTCAATCCCAGGTAGTTCCCAGCTTGAAAGCTAGAGACAAGAACACCAAGAAGATCAAAACTGTGTCATACACTAATCAAAGGAAAATACAACCTCGAGTTCATCAAGAATGCGAAAAATGTTAAAGGCGTACCAAAAATTAGAGCGCAAAACGGCTCAAGCTTCTTTCCTTGTTATCCTGTCATCCAAAAGTGAAAAGCATTAGGAATGAATTGTGAATATATCAACATGAGCCAAAAACGGAAGAAACTAGTGAAACTAAGTCATTCATTCTTGACATGAAACGTTTCATATGCTCGACAAAGTAGAGGAGATGAGGATCTTCATATTTATTTTATGCCGGAAATGTTAGTAAAGGAAACTGGAAAGTGAAAAGTGGCTCTTGGATCTTTGTAACAGACGTCAAGGTTGATTTTGATTTTATTGCATAGAATGGGCACTCTACTCTAGATATTGTTCTGGAATCGAATTATATATAGTTGATCGGGGGGTACAATAAGTATCAAGAACGATAATTCTCACCTGAAACAGTATATCCCGAGCGCTGATGTGATTTCATGAACAACAGATGTGGCAAAATGCAGATACAGTGATACTGAAAAAGATGGGAAGAAATAATAGTAATCAGCCAAAAATTCACAACAGTTGAAAAAACAACAAAAGAAAGACACTATCGAGATCTCTTGATCAAAAGTAGAATATGGAGCGGATTAAATCATCAGCTCTCATGATTGGATGATCTATCAATTTATTTTTCTCTTCCTTGATCGGCAGAAAAGTATGTTGGAATATTCAGCTAAACTTAATACTTTTCCAAACATAGCTCAACAAAACAGCATATCATATCCATCTGAATCGCTAAAGTAGATGTATTACCCGAATATGAAGTGTAAGCAAGAAGGACCCAGAACTCATCAACCATAGGAACTCTGCAAAGACGAGATTCTCATGAGCGTACGAAAATACAAGAATTCCGAAAAGGAATATTAGTGACATGTAAAGCCATACTCTCCGAAAGCTGGTATGAATGAGACTGGTTTCAACTTACCCATCATTAAGACTGGCAGTCAGTGCATTTGCAACGGCAAAAGGTAGACAAAGCAGAGACTGCAAACATAAAGTTACATTTCAAAAAACACTGAAACCACAATACTCTGAGCATCACTTATTTACTTGTTTTCTTCTTTCAATACATTGTTTTCTACCATACTATCTCATTCAATTTTCAATGGAGATATATTCAGCAGCAATGGAACAACACAGATTCTCTGTTAAGACTAATACTGAAGATGCAGTTCTCCGACTAATACGCTTAAGTGTCAATTTAAGAAATAAACATGGTTTTACACGTTTTTTTCAAAATGATACGAGGCAACTGAAATTTTAGCCTCTGCCAAATCCAAATGCAAATATGTTATACATTGATGACATCAAAAGGTGCATGTATTAAACCTCGATCAATCCAGTTCACCACAAAAATGGTTTCTTATTCTAGTGTTTGTTTTACTTAAAAAAGCCCATTGTAATAACTTCCAATGGAGTATAAATGATTCATTACTCGAAGCAGACCCCAGAATGTATGTGATGGGGGGCAAATATCTGTTTTTCTGCAGAGGAAAATACATGTTCTCTTTGATAAAAGTAAGAATAGGAGTTACTAATCGAGGATATAGATGTCAGACTCTGTTAGACCCCCAAGTTCGGACTTAGACGCATGGGGCGAGGGCAGTGTCAAGGGCTTGGGCATTGCCCCTTGACATGTGCCTATGAGGGTGCATGCAGCATGCGCGGACATGCGTGCAGGCAGTGTGCGCGGGCATGCGTGCATCGGAAGCAATGTGCGGGGTTGCATATGGCATGATGTGCAACTAAGTCAAGATGTTTGGGTGTTGGCAAAGCAACTTGACAAGGTCAGTGCGCGTAGGCACGGACAAGACGCATGGCACCAAGTGGGCATGCGTGCGCGAGGACAGGCGCATGGCACCAAGTGGGCATGCGGGCACAGGACAGGTGCATGGCACCTGACACAGGGGCTATCCTTAGAACTTTTATCCGTCTCCAACACCCGTGCGGCAGTCAATGTCTATTGCGCACATGTTCGCCTCGCTCACGTGCCGCGCACCTGTTCGCCTCGCTCATGCGCCCATCTCGCGCATGCCTGCGCCTGTGTGCGCGCATGCTTGCACCTGTCCGCGCGCATGCCTGCACCTATGTCAGAGCTTGGGGGTCTAACAAACCACCCCCACCAGTTGAACTCGATGTCCTCATCGAGGCTGTTTTGAGGTAGTCCTCCAATTGTTTGTCGAACTGCCAC
>DF368830.1:0-14521 GCA_000787875.1 Solanum virginianum
TAGTGGAGATGAGGGTGCGAAGAGTAGTATCTATCTCGGAGAATTAGTTTGAATTCATGCCGAGGTGGTCGACTATTGAAGCAATTCATCTTGTTCTGAGGTTAGTGGAGAAATATAGGAAAAGTAAGAAGGACTTTCATATGGTGTTTATTGATCTCGAGAAAACATATGACAAAGTCCCAAGGTGTCTAGAGATGAAAGGTGTCCCAGTGGAATATATTAGGGTGATTAAGGATATGTACGATGGAGCTAAAACTCGGGTAAGAATGGTGGGAGGAGACTCAGAGTTTTCAAATTAAGCAGAACCAAAACTGAATACTTGGAGTGCAAATTCAGTGTTGAGAGGGATGAAACAAACTTTGATGTAAGGCTTGCCACTCAACCGATCCCCAAGAAGGAAAACTTTAAGTATCTGGGGTCCATCATTCAGAATAATGGCGATATCAATGATGATGTCACACATCGTATTGGGGCACTGTGTGATAAAAAGATGCCACCTAAACTCAGAGGTAAGTTTTGCAGATTGGTGGTTAGACTATCTTTGTTGTATGGGGTGGAATGCTGGCCAATCCAAAAGGCACATGTCCAGAAGGTGCATGTCACAGAGATGAGGATGTTGCGATGGATGTGTGGTCACACCAGGAGTGACAAGGTTAGGAATGAGAAAATTTGGGAGAAGTAGAGATGGCCTCGGTGGCTAATAAGATGAGGGAAGCAAGATTGCAATGGTTCGGACATGTGCAGAGAAGAAGTACCGATGCTCCTGTTAGGAGGTGCGAGAGGTTGATATTAGGGGCTACATAGAGGGGTAGAGGTAGACCGAAGAAGTACTGGGGGGAGATGATCACACATGATATGGAGGAACTTGATCTCACCAAGGACATGACCCTAGATAGAAAGAAGTGGAGATCGTGAATTAGAGTAGTAGGCTAATTGGTGGTAGGGTTAGGTGGTTATCTAGTCATGAAGTATAGTAGGGTAGAGAAGTAGTAGTGTTTTTTTACATGTGTGGTCACTATTTGTTGTTCCTGTATTTGTATTAGTCGTTTTTTTTGTTGTTCCCTCTCTTTTATTGTTTGTCATATCTAGTTTATTCTTCTATGGGTTTTTGAGACGAGGGTTCCCAGGAAACAGCCTCTCTACTTCTATGAGGTAGTGGTAAGGTCTGCGTACATTCTGTCCTCCCCAGACCCCACTTGTGAGATTGCACTGAATATATTATTGTTGTTGTTGTTGTAATACCGGTACTTGCATTTTTTTTTTTTTGAGTTTTAGATTACACTTCTTTATAATGGTCTGGTGGAAATAAGACACCATCAATTCACAGCCTAGTATAAAAAAAACTAGGTATGTAAACATTGAAATCTTATGAAATTTTATAAGACGAGCTTATTTTTTCTTATAGTTTTTGGAGGCTAGTAATTTATCGTAAGTTCTAATTCACACTTATGTAAAAGGTAATATATATCATTTTGAAAAAAGACTTCTCGAAATTCTATAAATTTATTGAATATTGATAACGAGATTAAAGTATCAAATATAACCTTTATCAAAATTGTTATCTGGCGTCTTTAATATTGATCAAATACACTAAAAAGAGGTCAAAAACACACTGGTAACAATTTACGGAGGAACACAACTACCCACAAATATTCATCGATAAAATCTCTATTTTATCTTATTTTATTTATGATAAAAATTTTTTATCACTTTAAAATTTATAGCAAACAAGATAATTAAATCAACAAGGAGTAAAGTAATTATAGATAAAATAAAACAAAGTAGGCTGATGAAAATACACTCCTTAAAACCCAAAGCAATCAGAGAGATAAACAATGTAAGGGATGAAAGAAATAACATACAAGGATAAAAGTACAAACACAAAAGATTAAAATGAAAACAAATTAATCAAACCACCTTATAATAAGTTGAATCTTATAGACTCATCAAATCCTTTCTCTGATTATAACAAAGAAAGAAATGATGAATGCAACAAGTGCTAACATGAGTTTTGGAGAAGAATTGGTAGAGCCAACATTCTCTGAGGGAGAAGAATAATTAGAGTCATCATAGGAGCTTCCATATTGTGCTGTTGCAATAGTCACCAACATGCCCAAAAACAAAACAATTATAGTTGAAACCTTAACACCCATGCTTAATTTAACTCACACAAATTGTGATGATTTTCTCTCTATTGAGAAGCCAATAAAGGTCCTAATTGCTTGCTTATATACAAGTAATATGGAGAAATATAATAATCCATTGCTAGCTTTCCTTTAATAGATGACATAATATAATAAATTTTTGGGTTTTTTTTTTCAATAATTCATTGATGGGGTTTGGCAAGACCCCTACCCCGTCAACAGAACTAATTAGAAAAAATTATGTGAATAAGCAAATATATATATTATACTAGTTAATTAGTTAACATAATTATAGTTTGAATTAATTACGGCTCGTGGCAAACACTGTAATTGCAGTTTGAGTTTTGTATAATTCGCGTGATTTATACAAAAGTTGTGTGCGAATCAAACTGTATAACAAAATATACCAATATTGTGAATTGTATAGTGAATTATGCAAATGTTGTATACGAAATTGTATAGAGAAATACAAAAAAGCTATACAAAAACTGCGAATTATATAGAGAATTATACAAACGTATACAAACATTGTACAAATTATACAAAAACTGTAATAACTATAGTTACAAAATGTAATTACCCAAACTATAACTATAGAGCATAAGTAAGGTATGTTTGATTGACTATATGCAAAAATTCCTCAACAAAGAAAAGTAGTCAAGGAGGCAAAAACATTAGGCAGTATATAAGTTTGATGGATAGAGCTACTCGATATGTAAATTGATAAAAGATAGTATATTTTCATAACATTAATTGAAATGTAGGTAAATTTTTGAACGCCATAATTATAAACAAAGAAAAAAGAGGTTGAACCATTATTTTCGTTTAGTTGTTAATTTTATACATTGTAACAACCTTGATAATGATTATCCTTAGATAGTTGGACTAATTTTTATTGCTTATTCTTTGTGTTACTAAAACCTAACGTGGTTTGGTCGTGGTATATAATAAGCCTGCACAACTAATATGCCCTAAGAACGTGGATATAAATAAGCCAATACAAAAGTATAAATATACGTATTGTATTATAAAAGAGAAATAGGTGATGTTTTGTTCAATTAAAATCTTAAATACCAAAAAAGAATTATTGTAATTTACATCTTAATGTTATTATTATATTTATTTATTTTAATTTTTTATTCAATATTTAATATTTATATTGAAATTCAATTAAATTTGAATTCACGCTTAAAAATTCTACGTTTGGAGAGGAGTGCTAATTTCACTCCGTAGTAAGAGGACTTAAGAATCAAGATTCATATCATGCCTTTCTCTCCCTTTGAAATTGTGACTAGTCTTCGTGCTTTTGTCTTCACTCTTCTCAACTAAAACAGACTTAATAAGTATTACAAATAGATATTTCATCGACATCCAACACAAAGTATATTAGAAAGAGAGTGTGTGGGTGTGTGCGTGTGTGATGAGAGAAAGTCAAGCGAGGTTTGGGGGAGTATCAGTATAGGAATTGTATATCTACCATCTCTTCTTTCTCCTTTGTTTGCCTCTTTCCTCTTTAAATTATTGCTATGTGTTATAATTAAACAAACTCTAACTATTATATGAATATAGTGCAAACTGTAATTATTTATTAAAAAAATTCTCTTTAAATTTATACCCATTGTTATAATTTTTTTAACATAACATTGTACAAATTCAACAATCGTTCCCTGATTATTGAAATGGAATATGTGGAATAAAAATATACATGCATACACACACACACGTGTGTGTGAGAGAGACCTGATGATTTGTTAGGACTGTGATAAATGTATTCCAAAGTTATAGTTTATACCGTCGTCTATATAATAATTCTTGCGACTTGTTATGACCTAAAATTAATTTTTGACCCACAAATTAAATTTATTAAATTTTATTTTAAAAAAAAGAGAGAGATCAAAACTTAAGTAGTGACGCGACAAAGTTTTGCCAGTCACCCTCTTTTCTGGGCCAATTATAAAATTATAATTTAAAGTTTTAATATAATCAAATTAATATACAGATAAAGTTTGTTTGGACATATTATTTGAATTTCTTAAGTTATATTTCTTTTTTCATAAGCATAAAAACCTCCAGAAGGAGAACAATCAAAATTGTCGGAATACTTATACAAAATCTTTACCAAATGAACAGATCATAGTTCATAAACAATTATCTAAATATCTAAAGATACCGTATTGATAAATAACGTATATTCATGTTCTCTTTATAAATAAATATTTATAATTTACAAACTTTTAAATATACATTATTTTATATAAAAAAATCTATTAGTCAATAATAATAATAACTAGTTATTCTTTAATTTTCACATGATGTGAACAATCTCTTCATTCTAAACCTGAGTTGTTTTATTTTGGGAGGAAAAGTTACAACAATACGTCTTTTTATTTATAAAACATAATTATCAATCAAATATTTTATATTTTTTTAAAAAATAATTAAAATCATAATTTCAAATCACGTATTTAAACGTTGATTTGAAATCATGTCTTCATATGGTAACTATATCTCCAAAAGTTTTGACCCTCGTGAATATGGAAACCCAAATGTGTCCAATTTGGTCCATCCTATGAAGTCCAATATGTTTGTGGGCTAAATTTATAGTCCGGCTAGGCCCAAATGTTCCGTCAAATCGTCTTCATATCAACGCCGCGCTTTATCTCCTCTTTCTGGAACTCTCCCTTCGTTCTTCTCACTGACTCACTCTCCATGGGCTCGTCTTCTACACTCTCTCTGTGTTCTCATCCAACGGTACTTCACTTTTTAACTCACTTGAACTTAAGCTTATGACTAAATTCTCACTTTTTTTCGTAATTTTTAGGTGAATTTTGAATTTAATCGTACAAAAGTCGGATACGGATTGCAGAAATCGTTGAACAGTTCGAACAATTATTGTTTGATTCATATTTCGCCGGTTTGTATAACTAGAAGAAGAAAATGCTTGCAATTGAGACGTGTAATTGTTAAAGCTGATTTGTCGTCTAGTACTAGTCCGAGACGTTCGACGAATTCTCGGAGAGTGTACAAGGAATCACAAGCTCAAACGCCAGCAATACCTGTTGACCGAATTGTTTCGTTTGTTGTGCCTGCTGGTGCTTTTGTGGTTATCTCTTTTGGTATTGACATTTTGCCTATTTTCATCTCTTTTTGTACTGGTAGCTTTAATTTAATATGCCGAATGGAGCTTTTTAAGGAGGATTTTGCTTTTGAGTACTTTAGGTTATCATATTTCTAGTTATTTCACCATCTTGAATTGAGGTAACTGTTTACGGTTCCAATTACTTTTCTAGTTATTTCACCGTCTTCAATTTGAAGGGGAGCATGTTGGACATTAAGTGAATGTTAAAGATATTTATTTTTATTAAATTAGAGCACGGGAATAAGTAAACTTTCCTTCGCAATTTAGGTCAAAAACTTCTAATGAGGAGCTCCTTGAATGCGGTTAACCTTTAATTACAAGAGCTTATTTTTCTCTCCTTTTTTTACACAGTCAAATTCTATAAACAGTTGACCAAGCGCTGGTTTTATTGCGTCTAATTAATCTTAACATTCGAAGTTTCTACATTTCATCTCCAATGATGTTGTTTCATACTTCTATCTATTGCGGTTGCATTCCTCTTTCAGTGCCAATTACCTCTAGGATCAATTGTGAGCTCTTTCTGCCAAAAAAATTGAGGGAGCCGCGTAACGCTGCATCTCCAGAAAAGGATAAATTTATTAGTTTTTACCACACTGTTGCTCTGGTTCCGGCATTGAGTATTGACTGTAGGCCATGTCCATTTCTATTGCTAGTCCCTTCCCAATGAACTCGTTACAAGTTATATCCTTCTAACTTTCGTCAGGTTGAGTCCTGTGAGAATGTGGTTGCTAGACTGAAGATCTTCCTTCATATAAATTGTAATTGGAAATAGGAATCTTTGGTAGAAAGAATATTCTCTATATTGTACTAATCTATGTGTTCAGTTGACAGTTTTGTGGAAGCTGGTGGAGAAAGTTCTTCTACCCAAACCAGCCAAGACAACATCAGAAGAAAGCAAATCTACTCAGGGATTGAAGTGGTCCATTGCCGCTGGGACAAACCTTTTGCCTGGTTTTGGTGCAAAGATTGAAAGAGAAGCCAAGCTGAGGCTTAATGATTTTGCTAAAGAGCTTAGATCTTTCAGCATTGTTGACATGTCAGGTAAAATTGCAGTCAATTGTTGGCTCAGCTGTGTCAGATATTAAAACTGATATTTTGTCCATACTAAATGCTGTCATAATGGATATCTACCTTTTATACCTTTGATCAAGAACTTCCTATCATTTGTAGTTTTCAGGGATGTGACGATGTTAAAAGATTTGCCCCAAATTGTTATACTTTTAAGCTCCCACCCCCTTAGGAAGTTCAACATATAAAGAGCAAAGCTTTGCCCGCCTTTTACCTTGATTTTATGAGAAAAACATGCTCTGCATACTGATATTTCATCTTTACCCTGGGAACCATGTGTGCAAACCACCAAAACCAAAGTTTTGCTGCATCTTCTTTGTATTGTGATTGTACATATGCATACTGATTAAGGATTAAAATTGCAAGTCACAAGAGGTGCATTAAATATTTTAGGCTTTGGCAGGTCGTAACTTTGGAGATGAGGGACTCTTTTTCCTAGCAGAGAGTCTAGCATACAATCAGGTAACGTTTATCTCTCTCTCTCTCTCTCTCTCTCTCGTGTATATATATATGTGTATATATATATATATATGTATATATATATGTATATGTATATATATATATATAGTGTTGGGGATGACCAAGCCTAGATCAGGTCTATGATGATGGTCTCTTACTACACATGTAATATGATCTATGTAAGCATGTTTTACTTCAAGTATCACTCATGTATGTCATATTGTTATATGCTCATGAGTTTGGGACTATTTACTACAAAAGTATATCCATGGTCTATCTTGTTAATCAAGAGGATAAAGCCGTGATGCTGCAAAGTAGACAAGTAACCATAACAATCTTAGTTTTTTTTTTTTTGCTCTGAATAATGTCTTTGGGTAAGAGGGGTTCCTTCACCAATGTACACAACCATAACAATCTTAGTTTTTTTTTTTGTGCTCTGAATAATGTCTTTGGGTAAGAGTGGTTCCTTCACCAATGTACACTGTCTTTCCTTGCATGTGATTTCCAGACAGCCGAGGAAGTAAATTTTGCTGCTAATGGAATAACTGCAGATGGGTTGAAGGCCTTTGATGGCATTCTGCAATCGAATATTGCTCTAAAGACTCTTAACCTATCTGGAAATTCTATTGGGGATGAAGGAGCCAAGGTAATGCACAGATGATATAGGTGAAATCCAAAGCATTGAGTTCTTGGAATACAGATGACTAATAAGCAGATCCCAACTTTTCCTTTACACTCACTTAACTGTTATTCCAATTTAGCATGTGTGTTTATGGCCATGCTTTGTATTGTATCTCTCATCTCCATGTTGGACTTCCTAGTCAAACATGACTATTTGGTGATCATATTTAAGACAGTGGATCTGTTACTATATTTCTCATTAATCTGCGGTGTAGCCTTTGTTGGTCTTGAGGAAAAGCATCAAGCTTCTCAGACATAGGCCTTTAGCAGATTTGTTTTTCTCAAATATAGAAACATCATGTTTAGAAAGAGCTCATGATTATGTGGAATAGTTTTAGTTTCTGTTACTATTAATTTCAATCTACTTGTTAGAGAATATATCAGCTGACCTAGCATTTAGTTTTTCTAGTGTCATTCTGAGCTGTTCAATTGTACTGCCCTGAAGTTCATTTATGAAATCTGTGTTCACAGTGTTTATGTGATATACTGGCAAATAACTCTGGTATTCAAAAGCTCCAGCTGAACAGCACTGGCTTAGGAGATGAGGTCTGAACATGCTTTTAGTATTTAATTAAAGCACTGTTGCTTACTTGCGATAATATTTTCTTCTTTCTGATAAATTATTGCCTAAATTTCTCTGCAATGGTGTGTCTGAATTTTGCAGGGAGCCAAAGCCATTGGTGAAATGCTGAAAAAAAATTCAACCTTGCGTGTTCTTGAACTAAACAATAATCTGATTGACTATTCTGTATGTTATTAAGCAGAACTTGTAGTTTGTAGTTCCTAGTTATTAATTATCTCAATTTCTGAAGGAAAACATGTTTGGTTTGGATATGGCAACAGGGATTTTCAGGTCTTGCTGGATCACTTCTTGAGAATAAAACTTTACAATCCTTGCATCTCAAGTAAGCAAAATTTATTCTGCTGTCTTTCCGTGCCCATCCTCATTAGTTGTATGGCCAATTTAGCAGTTAATTATTTGTTTTTTCTTTATTGGTTTGAAGGGTGGGGAGAAGGGAATGGGTTTTAATTGTGAGGGAAGGCATATCACCTTTTTCCCTTATATCTTTCAATTTATGTGCTTTAATTAACTGTTCAGCGGCAATTATGGTGGTGCTTTAGGGGCTGCAGCACTGGCTAAAGGCCTGGAGAGCAATAAGGCCTTGAGGGTACATTTCTAATTGATTCCTTCCTCCCACTGAGTCTCTTCACCTTTTGCTCTTTTTTTCCCTTGTAATGTGACTTGGCAAATAATTGAGCTTTTTGTTAGCCTTGATATCTTGCTTCTATATCATTCGACTGTTTCTTGGTATTTAATTTCTGTACTCTTGTTTCCATTTTTTTCCTAGAAACAGCCTTTCTACCTCCATGAGGTATGGGTAAGGTCTTGTACACTCTACCCACCCCAAATTCCACTTGTGGGATTACGCTGGATATGTTGTTGTTACTCATGTTTCTATTTGATTGTGTAGAAGAACTTTTCTTATCGAAATTTTCAATTTTCTCCGACTGCTGACACTAGGATAAAGTGTTAAATGAACTAATGTTATTAAAGAAACTTCTTTGGGTGGTTGCATAATGTTCCACCAGCAATCCAAGGTTGAAGCAAGATCAGTTCTGCTCAAAATGAGAATGGGCTACCTTTTACATATTACTGTATATCTTAACCATACACCTGTATTCTCAAATGTGCTTGAAAGGATCCGTGTTTGTGCAGGAACTTCATTTGCAGGGGAACTCTGTTGGTGATGAAGGAGTACGGGCATTAATCTCTGGCATATCTTTGCGTAAAGGTTTGCTTATGGGATATCGTTAACCATTCTCTTAAACATATATGATATATTGGCGTTGTGTCCTGTGCTTCCTTTTTGATAGGTCACCATCATATGTCTGCAGGGAAACTTGTCTTGCTTGACCTTGCCAACAATTCAATTACTGCTAGAGGTGCATTTCATGTTGCCGAATTCATCAAAAAAAGCAAAAGCTTACTGTGGTTGAATCTCTATATGAATGACATTAAAGATGAGGTAATTGAACCACTTAGAACTTTCACAGTTTTTTTTTCCTTTGTGATGTGAAAGACTCTTCTCAGCCTTGTCCTTCTCACTGCAATCAGTAGACTCTCTTGATCTATTTTATGGTTTTATTTCATGTAACAGAAGCAAAGAGTGAGAAAGCTTGTGTTTTTGTCAAGTTAAAACTACTAAAGTAAGATAGAAAAGATTTTTGGGCAATAGTGTAAGGATTGATTCTCAAGAGAAACATAAAGTATGACTTTGCTGAGTCGTTCTCGAAACTAGGGGTGTGCATCGGTCGGTTCGGTTTTGTATGTTATCGGTTCGGTTTATTGGTTTTGGATTTTTAAATATGCTAAACCAATAAGAAACCAATGAAATAATTTGTATCGGTTTTAAGTCCTTAATGGTTCGGTTTTCGGTTTACCCGATAAGAATGATAATGAGAATTTGTATTAATAAAAAGCTTCAAAATCATTAAAAACCCGATAACCTAATAATCCAATAACAATAAACCAATAACGTTTTTATCGGTTCGGTTTATTGGTCGGTTCGGTTTTTGCATACCCCTACTTGAAACCAATCATAAGGTTAAATCACATGGTTTGGAAATTTCTTTAATGATACCAACCATTAAAGAATATAATTTTGAGACTAGGTTTAATCACATTAGGGTCTTAGCCAGAAGAAAATTAGAAGAGTTGCATGCTTCATCCTAGTAACTGAAAATGTTGGTAGAACTAGCGAAAGGATTCTCTTAAGAGAAGCTTTAGTCCTCATTCAAATCTTTCAATAGGGAGTCAAGAAAGTCGAGGTCTATTTAAATTATGTCAGCAGATCACAAAGTGAAGATTCAAATAATCCCAAATCAGTAGATATATCTTTAATTTTGTCCTTCAAAGATGTATGCATATGGACAGACCTGTTAACTTTGTAAAAATGAATACTTTTTAGTCCTGCTCAACCTTTAAGTCTTTGACGTTAATATTTTAACAGTGAGAAACCTAACTGTGCTCCTCTTGAATTAGAACTATCTGCATCCACCATAATTAAACTGGGTTAGTCAGAGTCAAAATGAAAGCTTTGTGGTCCAAGGAGAGAGATCAAAGATTAATGATCAGAGGAAATTGGTGCATTCTCTTTGCAGAGTCCTTCAATAACAGAAGGTTAAATCTGTTGTGAAGAGTTCATGGGTTTCGGACTGCAAAGAAGGAGGTTTTTCAGAAATTTATGGGATTGGGTTTGCATTCACCAGGATAGTTCTCAGAAGCACAATTAACTTTCTGCTGGAGAAGAGTGCATGTGACGGCAGCATCAGGTTGAAATATAAAATCAAACTGAATTCAACCATATCCTTGGTAGATTGCCAAACTAGCTATTGTTGATTACCCATTCCGGAAACTTAAGGCTGTGGAATGGACAGAGTTCCTACAAGCAACAAGTCCTGCACAAGAACTTGGAAAGAACTTCTCTCTAAGTTGGCTCGCCAAAAAAAAAATATTCAATAAACTTCACATATAATCTAATTCATAGTTCCAACTTCTTCAATACAACCCAGTTTCTTCTCCTTGGTATGTGTTTTCCTTGGTGTTGAGGATAAGGTGAAGGCGTATTGTTTTAAGATGAAACACAGAGCACTTGAGAAACTACTATTTAACGTCAAATTTGGGGAGGACCAAACATGTTCATTTTCTGCAAAGACGGAGGAAGGATTTATATTATCCACAGTTATATTTGTTGAAGGACAGTTTAATCTGTATCCAAAAATAAGGGATCATTTGAGTTTTACATCGCAGATCCAAACTCAATTTCTTGATATGCATTGACTTTTCCTTCTTTTTTTTTTCCACTCGCATCATTTCCATCAGGGAGCTGAAAAGATTGCAGAAGCTTTGAAGGAGAACCGCTCGATAACTAACATTGATCTTGTAAGAATTATTTCTTCTTTTCTGTTTTATTTAATATTTCTTGTTTTGTTCACGAAGGAGGTTGGGTTTCTTAATCTTATTAGAGCATTATTTCTATTTGCTCTTATGACTGGAATTCCGTGAATTTTACAGGGGGGCAATGACATACATGCTAAGGGTATTAGTGCCATAGCAGAAGTTCTGAAAGATAATTCTGTCATTACCTCCGTGAGTTTCATCAAAATGTTTACTTTTACTGATTTATTTGACAAAGTTGAATACATTATATTTAAAATTTCTCACCAACAGTTAGAACTTGGTTACAACCCTATTGGACCAGAGGGGGCAATGGCATTAGCAGAGGTTCTCAAGTTTCATGGAAATGTAAAAGATCTCATGCTTGGTTGGTGTCAGGTAATCCATGGATTGTTTCATGTATGCCCTCTTTAACGAACTCTTTTAGCATGCTTACCTAATTTTGTTGCAGATCGGAGCCAAAGGTGCAGAATATCTTGCCGATATGTTGAAGTACAATAGTACCATATCGACTCTAGACTTGCGAGCCAATGGACTTAGAGACGAGGTTTAGTTTCAAAGTTTATAGTTACTCCATTCTGCGATAATCTTTAATTTCCCTCGAAGTACATAACTAGTTCCTTTTCAGGGTGCAATCTGCCTTGCTCGGAGTTTAAAAGTGGTCAATGAATCTTTGACAACACTCAATTTAGGGTTCAATGAAATTCGAGTATGTAGATCTTTTCCAGTACAAGTTCAACCACCTGTCTTGATAAACATATAATCTTGCATTATCTTAGTTTGTCTTGCGCACAGGATGGAGGAGCTTTTGCTATTGCTCAAGCACTCAAGGCAAATGAAGATGTAAGACTCACATCTTTAAATCTTGCCAGCAACTTCCTCACCAAATTAGGACAGGTAACTTCAAATGACTATTGCTCTCATTTTTTTATCTGTTTTATGCGATTGTAAGTTCCTTATGTTATCTGGATGGATTTCCAAATTTCAGACAGCTCTCACAGATGCAAGAGATCACGTGTTTGAGATGACTGAGAAGGAGCTTGCTGTTATGTTCTAAAATATTTTATTCCTTAGATTAGATATATTTTCCTCCTCCTTTCATTCTTGAGGTTGGGGCAAGGCTCATATATGAGGATTTTTGTTCTTTTTGTGGGGAACAGAATCACAGCCTACCATGATATCCTTGAGAGTCCCACCTTAGTTCCCTTTGTGACTGAATTATTTTGAGCGCGGAACGGTGGAAATTTTGATATCAATATATACACTAACTTTTCCTTTTTCTGAATTTTTTTTCAATTGATAATGAATGTGGAATGCATATAGAGATTACTTGTACTGAGCATTTCAGATTCTTCCCTTGTGGCCTTTTAAGTCTATTTAGTGGTGCAGGACAGGATAGTTTGTCATTCAACTATTCTGATAATTGTGCTGTGCTCTAATGCTGATCCATCCCCTTGAAAAAATAAGAGAAGGAAAAAGAAAAATAGAAGAAAGTTCAAGCGATAGTATATATTTATGAGGGTTAAAAAAGATGCTGAAATATATGCATGCCTTGAGAATCTTTGATTGCATTAAACAACAGATGGATGGTAAATATTTATCTGCATAAGGTGTTTATATTACATTCAGTAGGTCAACTTTAGCAGTTAATTAACATGAGGATATATACAAGTTAACCATGATTAAGTGTTGACCTTTTATGTGGAAGATACATTCGAATTCATGATTTGAATGGAAATTTATACTTATGGGAAGGCGTAAGGCAGGCACCTTGCGCTTCCCTCTTTTGTTGCCTAATCTAAAAGAGAATTCATCTCACTTTGAACGTACAATCAACAAACTGATTGTTTATTTTATTGAGCATCAAGTTCACCAAGAAAAAGGATTGCAGTTGGATAAGGTGGCCAGCTGGGGGGTTTTCAGGCAGAAAATTCAGCGGATAACTCTTCAAGATTACTTTGAATTGCGTGTTTTCTGGACAAAGCTGAGGCATGAAATGTGGCTAAGCTCTTTAATTGACATGTCTAATAGAGCATCACCACATTTTGTGGTGTGCTCACCCCTTAATTTAAGGAACTACTTTTAGAAAGTGAAGGGGAGAGAATGATAATACTCCCTCGCATTATTTAGTTTGAAATAATGTTTAAGAGAATAAAATATTATTTTTAATTATAGTAAGGTGATAATACTTTGGAACAAATTAAAAAAATATATATTATATAACATGAGATAAAAGAGTAATATATTGAGTGTAATATATTCAAGTTTGAATGTCAAATGAATATACACAATGACATGAATTAGAGATGGATTCGAGATTTTAATTAAAAATTTATTATTACAAGATTTTCTCTCTTTGCTTCAAAACCTCAAAAATTAATGTCGTCACATAAATTGAAAATGAAACGTAAAAATAATGGAGTAATTAATAGAAGTGATGTGATAATTTTTGCATTTTTGTCTCCTTGTACGGTCTACCTACTGCTACCTTTTTTGAGTCGTACTGCAGATTTTGAGCAGGCTCCAGCTCAAACATTAGATCAGTACGCGGTTTTAAATGTCATCTTTTGATTTCAGTGGTCCTTGCTTTTAGTCGTTTTCTTCTTCTCTAATTTATCAAATTTTCAATCGAATTCAACACCTATTAAAAATATTTTTTATAAAATAGAAATACAATATATATATATATATACACACATTATTTTCTTTAGACATATATAAAATTACACTGAACATACCGTACAGCTGGATAGATAAGAAAAGAAAGGAATCAATTGTTGGGAAAAATCAGAGAATTTTCTCACAAAATAGCCAAAAAAAAAAGACCAGAGATTTCATAACGGAGTTCAGCAGAATATGCCTACTCTCCGGGCACCGCATAAATAGTACCGCTTTTATTAATAGAGAGAAGAGATATTAATTTTGGTGTGTTTAGAATGAGAGGTGAGGGGTTTATTTTATAACCCCAACATCCTCTTACAATGTTCTAAACTTTAGATGTGGGACAAACTCTTTTATAGTTCCAACATCCCCTAACAAAGTTCTAAACTTTAGATGTGGGACAAGAAAGAT
>DF368829.1:2343-14228 GCA_000787875.1 Solanum virginianum
AAAGGGGATTGTAGTTTTTCAGAAGATTTCGATCTGCAAAACTGAAAACAGAGTTGGAACGATGATCCCATTGACTACAGCATAAACATGCTATCAAATACATACAGAAATATTGTGCGATCAAGGCAAAGTTGAGCCAGAATGCATACCTTTCTGCAACAACAAATTTGGACCATCTGCTGGTGGACAATGCAGTGAACAACTTGGCTTTAATGGTCCTTTTTGTGCATGTAATTATCCTGGCTAACATCATTCTCTTCACTTTATATATACAGAAAAAGTTACGTGTAGTTTTCATGGTAATCTGATAATATTACGTTTTTTCATACTTTCATTATATAAAAGTGAAACTACATTTGAATTTAAATTCTACTTCTCATGAACTATATATAATTTAGCTCTTATGTATAATAATTCGTTGTACTTGGGTTGTAATTTTATAAATGGAACAACATAATCATATTTTGATATCGTTTTATTTACTAAAACAAAGGGGATTGCAGTTTTTCGAAAGATTCCAATCTGCAAAACTGAAAATAGAGGGAGTTGAAGGGTTTTGGAATCATTGGATCCGATCTGCAAAACTGAAAACAGAGGGAATTGAAGTGTTTCAGAATCATCCGCTCTGCAAAAATAAAGGAGTACATGTGTAGGCAATACCAATACGGATGGAAAAGGTAAACTGGAAAGTCGCGGGTAGTGGCGATCAATAAGTCAGGATATGCGTATGTATGTTGCAAGTCCACATCTGAAACGGAGGGAATTATAGTTTTTTCAGCACCTTCCCCATCTGTAAAACTGAAGGGCGATCAAAATTGCACTGTTTCAGTGGCGGAGAATGTTGGGACGTGATTTGGGGATAGCAAGGAAGCAGAGTATAGGAGGCGTTGGATGTAAAAAGGTACAATTTTGGTGAAGGCGCAACAGGAATGGAACGGTGCATTGGAAGGAGAAGGGAAGGGCAGGGTTGTAAATATAAAAATAAAAAGAATTTGGAGGATTCTGGAGCGCCACATAGGTGGGATGCCAATCCTCTTATTTATATATATATATGATATGCAACATTCAACTCATTATTCTTTGAAGTTATCCGGTTTGTATTTCAACAACAATATCATTGTCACATATTGAGACCGCAAAATCTCTAACCAGTAAACTAACTAGCTCAAAGACTATTGGTAAATTATACCTTCTTCCATCATAATTTCTTTTCCCCATCAATCTAAGCCTAACATTAAAATGTGTATCCTCTTGAAATCTATGAACGTTAAAATGGGTATCCTCTTGAAATCTATCTCTTACCATTTTAAATGATTTTGTCAAAACATTTTGATCATCAAGCATCTGTTTCAGATCATGAACAATCACACGCCCTGGGAGGTACTCTGAACGTGGCCGACACTCGGAGACTATTGCTAGTTCCTAAGCAAATCACTTGGTCTCATCACATTCATTGAATCAATATTTATAATATCAGCAAAAGACTAAAGATGAATAAAGGTGGATAATCTCAAATAAAGACAATGATAACAAATCAATAGGACTAGTGTGAGAGAAACTATTCAGATAATATCCAAATCATCAATCCCAAATCTGGTCTATGAAGCCTCTAATGAAGCTGTCTAAATGGTACCATGATAGGCCATGGCTACCAAATTCAAAGGAATTAAAGTACTAACTCAAGCTAGATAAAATATAAGTAAGCATCCTCCGAAAGTAGGGGAGGACTCACTAATGAACTGGATACGAGTAGACCCTCAACGATGCGCCTGTTGATGATTTCTAACACCCGTCTTTACATTATGAAAAGATGTAGGCCCAAAATGATGTCTGTACGTCGAATGTACGAGCATGTAAAAAAACTGAGCGAAATAGATATAGGTAGAATAACATAACTCAAAGATGCTCAACCAAGATGTCAAATGTCTATTTAAAGCAAGAATAAAGAGTAGACAGTGACCAATCTAGTCCAAATCAAATTCAATCCAATCAAATCAAATCAGAGTACTATCAGTAAAGACCCTATTTGGCACTTTCTCTTATCTGACAACAATCACTTATGAGCCAGTAATCAACAACAATCTTGCTGATATTGCCACAACCGTTCAGTACTTGCCAGCGTAAAGAATGAATTGATCCATACTGGATCCCAATCAACCAAGTCTTCTATTCTTTTAGGGACCAATGTTGAGGAATATCCGACTTAATAATTCCAATCCTCTCTTACACTTGGTGACGTAGTTAATGAGTTTGAGTTGGGCCTACTCTCACTTATTTTGATGCTCGATACTCCTTCCAAAACTCACTGCTCATAAGACAGTCATTCCCAATCAACTAGTCTTATCTGGACATTTATCAACTCAAATCATCACATCAACTATCGACTCTTTGGTTACATTGTTTAAGGTTCAACTGTTGACTCATAGAGACTCTATTATGCATCATTCTAACTCATAGCATTCAGGAAACAAAAGTGGAGTTAAGTATCAAGGGATTTCATAGGCTTTCTAGGCGCAAATCATACTCATGCATGTTCAGTTAATGCAATTTGTAAAAATAATAAGAATTCATGCTAGCATTTATGTAGTATGGCAAAATCATATATTTCATGTATTTATTTCATACAAGATTATGTAGAAGAATATTAGAATTTAAGAAAAAACCTTGAAGAATCATGAATTGGAGACTCAACCTACTCATAACTCCATCGATACAGGGTGTGGGGCACGTGGAAGAACATAATCTATGTTTTAGTTAGCCATACATACCTGGAAATAGAAGAATAATCAACTTCTCAATGTATCTCTACTCACGTACTTTGAACCCTAGCTTTCTTCCCTTCCACTATGCTCTATGGAGTTTTTAGGTATTCTTTAGGAGTAATACCCTTAGGGTACTGTTAAGGGGTCTAAAATAAGCTCCAAACGTCTTGGGTATTAATTAAAAAGGATGGAAAAAGACAAAATTACCTCTCAAGAAAAGCTGCTGAAGTTGTCCAAAAAACCCCTTTTTACGACTCGTGAAACAGGTTATGGGTCATGCTCCTCTCTCATGGAAAGTAGATCAAAATTATCAGTTTTTGATTCTCATTCTACGATCCATCAGATGACTCGTAGAACATATTATGAGTCTTATTACCTCTCATAGAATCAGGACCAAAATTACAGGTTTCTGAATCTTGTTTCACGACTTGACAGACCATTCGTGGAACATGTTACGGGTCGTGCTCCCTCTCATAAAACCTCTTCTATACTTAATAAAATATTTTCAACTCTGGAACATCTTTTACAACCTTGCGTATGGGCTGTACTCCTTCCTACGGCTTGTAAGCCCTCTCGTAGAACCAGGTCTAATGACCTATTTCACTTCAAAATTTTTGGGGTGTTATATTATCTCCCCCTTGGGATCATTCATCCTCGAATAAAGAGTAAGGATAGACTCGAGGCACGAAAAAAACAATCAAGACCCCTCTCAATATTCAATGAACCAGTCAAACTATCAACCAATCAACAATCTAGACAATCGCTATTTAGACTCAAGAAATGAACAAGTCAACTCAAGTTAGATGTGGCTATCTAGCATTCATATCCCCTTCAGCTTCCCATGTAGCCTCTTTAATTGATTGACTTCTCCATAACAGTTTGACAGAACCAATCTCTTTAGTTCTCAACTTGCAAACTTGACGTCAAGGATTTGAACTAGGATATCTTCATAACTCAAACTATCTTTCACTCCAATTCTTTCAACAGGCACAACCAAGGACAATCTCTAAACACTTCTTGAGCGTTAAATGTAAAGACCGGATGGATGGTCGCTAGCTTTGGTGGTAGCTCTAACTCATAAGCCACATTGTTCACTCTCTTTATGATTTGATAAGGGCCAATGTACCTTGGACTCAGTTTCTCATTCATTCTGAATCTCATCACACCCTTCATAGGTGATACTTTCAAACACATCCAATCATTGACCTCAAACCCCAAGTCTCTTCTTCTAACATCAGTGTAGGACTTCCTACGACTTTGTGCAGTTCTTAATCTTTCTTAGATAATCTTTTTCTCTATAACCTAGTGTACTAAGTCTAGCCCAATAAACTTTGCTTTACCTACCTCCAACCATCCAATCGGAGTAGAAACATCAAAGGGTTCAAGAAGAGACTAAGGAGTTCTATCAAATCTACTAGCCACATAAGGAGATATAAAATCAATGTGGCACCAGGATCCATCAAAACATAGCATTAAAAGTGAAGACTCAAATCATACCCATTACAACATCTGGGGAGTTCTCCTGATCTAGGTGACTACCCATAGCATACAAATGGTTTGTAGTTATACTTGCGCTTGACGTAGCACCTTTCTGGTTTTCTCTAGCTATTACCACTGGTGTAAAAGATTAGGTCTTGCTATACGACCTTGTTATTACCTCAAAATAATTGTGTTTCTTCCCAAATATGTATCTACAATAAAATGGGTGACAAAACTAGTATTAGTAGCTAATAAACACATGTTAGCAGTTCAATCTTACCCAAAATAACATTCAGGCAGCAGGTTTATAATTACTAACCTAAGGGTGTTCTTTCAACCCTTCCTCCTCTAATTGCATTTGTGTAATACATATTTTTATATAAATAGTGTGCCTCAGCTTGTTTTTAGCTCCATCATATGCTTACAATAATTCATAAGGTACAACACATAATAACTCCATACAATACATAATTAAGCAGTGTAACACTGCACCTTTTTTCTATATTTCAGCACCAACAGTCCACATCCTTTCCCGACATTAACCACACTGTTTTCAACATATTTACATACCCAAATAGTCCCAAAACAGCCAAATGTACATGGGGGACGTGAGACCCTAATTCTTAGTCATCCTCTCACGAGTTCTTATCAAACTTATGCTTAAAATATCGTACTTAACTTATGTCGAAAGAAAATAAAGATGTGGCAGTAACATACATCAATTCGTATAAGTTGTCCTTTTTAACTCAATTTCTTCAAGAACTTCAATTACTCTTCACACTTTAAACCCAACAAGAAGCCAAAATTCCTTTACAATAAAGAAAAATGAGCAACAACTTGGGAGAATACTTTGCCCTATACTTCTATTTAAGCATAACTAACATTTTGTTCTTGTTTTTCATGACAAAATAAAGCTAAATCTATTGGTATTTCCACTCACCTTAGCCTGCAAAAAGAAGGGCCTTTTCAAGAACCCTAAAGGAATTTTAAGGCTGCTATTCCTTAGCCCTTGAGAGAGAAGGGAGAGCTAGAGTTTAATCCTTTTTTTGGTATGTTAATCCTTTTTTTTGGTATGTTAAAATGAATGAAATGGCCAGCTATATTTGCCTCTTTATGAGCTCTTTTTTTGGCCCTTAAAATAATCCCTTAACCTCCTCATCTTGCTTCAATCTCACCATAAATGGCTAAGGTGGTGATGCAGCTGCTTATTTATATCAAGCTACTCAAAAAGGTCAAAGTAGGTGACACACCTACTTGTTTTTATCCCTTGTTGGGCTAACTACTTGACCTTGGCAGATTTGGAAGGTTGGCTATTTTCCTTTCTCTTACTTAGTTTAGGCCTCAAGTGAGTCTATTAAAATAGGCTTTAATCTGATTCATTAGCCTTTGATACCTTAACTAGATCTATATTGTTCAAGCTTGTGGTGTACCTAGTAGTTTAAGTAAGTCAAGCAAGCAGCCCACTTGCCTTATTCTATTTTTCTTAAACATCACTCCCTCTTAGTGCAACTCAGTACTTTACCTGAATCATTAAATTCAACAACACCTTACTATCTTGAGGTTAAATACTTCTATTGAGTTTGACTTGGAATACGTCAAGGCATCATAACACTTTTTATCAAATTCAACTCACCACTACTCAAATATGGAACTTGGTTCATCGCCTATACAATAAGGACGTGTAAAGAGTCATGTGGATAGAATTAACCTATGCATAACATGGAGTGCTAAATAAACGGCCTTAGAGCGAAATCTAATGGTTCCATTAGCTTTCGAACAACAAATTATGCTAGGAGCATGCTCGATGCAATTATGTTGAGTTTTGTAAATTTAGCCTCCAAAATAGCTCAATAGTTAACTTTAGTCAATGTTCTTGGGAAACATGGTCAAAATGGAAATTTTGACCACACCGTTAGATTCGAGACTTTGAGTTTGATTAAGGAGGACCTTCATTCAGTTTTTGGGGCTTCAGGTGTATTTTTGTCCCTTCGATAGTTTTTGTTATTGGGAAATAGAACCACATTAGAATAAAATGACCTTTGATGGGAATTTCGACTACACCGTTGAGTCTGTGATACTATTTCTGATTAGATTTCATATATTGTTGGTACTTTTTTGACTTTAAATGAGGTCGAAGCATCGAAATTAAGGTTGAGCAGTTGCTGAAAATTAAAAGGCGGTGCTGACATGGCCAAATAAGGGACTAACACATGGACATGGTTAAGAATTAAAAAATATAAAAGATGAAAAATCAGCAAAAAAATTTCCAAAAATGAATCATGAAACCAAGTGTATACATACAACTTTTGAACTCGATTTCTATTCCATTTTTTAGCTAATTCAGTGATTCAATGGCCTAACTTATGTATTTCCCCTAAGGAACATCATTGGAGCTTCAAAAATTTCTTTTGGTATGTCATTTGAGCTGAGCAACATTTGGCGGTAATCAGGGAGGAAAACCTCACGTGGACTAATCAGGAGCAAGGGGAAATGCCTTCCAGGTCTGGTAAAGGCTGGATATAGGTTTGTTCCATGTAATAGGCATGTACTCTGACTTGACTTTTGTGTGTATGTGGGTGTAGCCTGGTGCTATAGAGATATGGTAGTTCTGAGACTAGTTGCTAACTATACTTTGTGTTGGGGACTTGCTCCAATATATGTTTGGTTTTGATAGCCTTGATTAATCTGGATACTTGTTGTTTTATCAACTGGGCTGCCTATTGTTACTCTGGATAGTTGTTATACTTATTAATGTTCTGTCTAGTGTGTTACTGAGTACTTATGATACTTCTAGTTATTTGGTTTCTATTGGGCCTTAGCTCGGGCTTAAGACAGTGTTGTCCTAGACTTGCATTATTTAGAGCCTTTATTGTTACATATACACATGGTGTGACTATTTTTGGATTTGAGGCTCAGTTGACTATTTGTGGGTTTGACACCCAGTTGATTAATCTTGGGTTTGAGGCCCAGTTGACTATTCTTGGGTTCTAGGCCTAGTTGACTATTCCTAGGTTTGAAGCCCAGTTGACTATTCTTGGGTTTGAGGCCCAGCTAATTTTCTTATGTTCGAGGCCTAGTTGATTGTCAAAGCACTTGGCCCTAGCTGACTTCCCTGGTCGGAGGCCAGGTCAAGAAGGGAGTTTGAGGCCCCATCAGCTATTACAGGGGTTCGAGGCCCCGGGTGATAGTTTGGGGTTCAAGGCCTCGGGTGATTGTTAAGGGTTCGAGGTCCTATATGATACTATATCCTGCCCTAGTTGAGATCACATACCATCCATTACTGACCCTTATACCCTTTCACATATATCGATTGTGCATGTGTGTACCTTCTGGGCTTATGGGTGCTCGAGAGTGTCCAGGCTTAGACGCTAGGGCCTTACACCGACATACATCTAACCCCTGGATCATGTGATATTGGGAGTTGGGTTCTATAGTGGTTCTATGTTTTGTGGTGATTCTGTTAGTTAGATTATGCGTGAGTGTAGCTTTTGAGCTTATAGGGGCCCAATCAATGTGCAAGCATAGATAATAGGATCGTGCACCCATATACAACACTATGTCTCAGTCTGGTGATAGTTGTGATTTGGACATACTTGTGTTTGTTAGTTAGTATCATTGCACACCACTTGGGTTGGTTCAGTTGGGTTTGTGTGATTCTCCAGACATGCTTACTCCTTGATCAATGTTTTGATTTGCTACATTTACTGTTGTTCTCTATATTTGATCCTTTAATATTTATAATTCTTCAATTGATCAACGGATGATGCCTATTAGGTGCATGTTATTGGTACTTACCCCTACATTTTTGCATCTTCCCGTTGGGTAGGTCTAAATACTAGTTGTAGTCGCTATGTTAGGGGGTTCACAAGTGATTCTGGAGGCATTAGTGGGCATCAACAGCTCTAGATATTTTGTAGTCTCCTTCTGTTTTGATGACTTTCTTTTGTATTTAGATACTGGGGTTTTTTATGTAGTTTGGATTTGTACGTGTGGATAGCTATTCTGATTATGTATTATAGATATGTATTTTTTTATTTGAGTTTATAGTGGCTCTGTATAGGCGACTTCCACGTCCTAGGTGGGTTGTGTTCGTTGTACTCATATGTTATTGGTATGTTTATTACTATTAATTCAGGACAAGTATCATCCACATTGGGTTAGCTTGCCTATAGGCAGGATCTAATAGACGTCATCATGACTTGGGAGGTCAGATCATTACAAAGTGGTATCAGTGCTAGGTTCACTAGTCTTATTGATATTGAGCTACTATCTAGTAGAGTCCTATGGATAGGTGTGGAGACATCCGTGACTTATCTTTAGGCGGCTAAGAGATGCTTAGGAAACTTCTTGTGTTATTGATTATGGTCGTGTGATATCTCTAATAGTCCATTAACTCCTAAAATCTTGTTTGATTCCCCCTCTTGCGCATGTGCTATGTAGAGGGCAGACTCCAAGCAGGGGTAGTACTGCATTGTCGATTCCAGATAGAGAGCAACCCCTAGAGGCCGTTGAGTAGAGGTTGGATGCACTCAAGTTTCGACAGTTAAATAGGAAGACTAGCAACATTATGATTATGGGAGCCCCGAAGATAGGCTTAGTAATCGGTTACTTGTCTGGCGGTAACTATGTATAAAACTATAGGATAAGTTATTGAGGTTCGGACTTTGTAACACTGATAATTGTACGTCAAACCTTGTTTAAAGGTTGTGTTGTTTGTGAATACTTCTGATAAATAACATACAGGCAGGAGAGGTTGTGACTGAGGTAATAGTAAGCATTGATGCTTTTTATATCTCCGTATTTGATTATTTGATCGCTAGATTGAGTAGTTGGGCTTCTTGATATGGATAGTATGCTATACCTGGTGGGATTCTGAGTAACTGTCACTTATACATATGTTTCTTTTTTTGCTTGACCACTTAAGTGGGTAGTCTGTTACGAGAGTTACATATTATTTAAGGGGTTGGCTGTCAATTATACCTCTGGCTACACCTTGTGCCTCTATGATTATGATCTGATTGTGATGATTCTATTGATATGCAATTTTCCTAATTCCATAGTGATAAGATGGTGAGATAAATGTTATGTTGGGGGCTTAGTTGGGTTGTCTATTGTTGGATGGGATATTATTATGTTATCAGCAAAGTTGTCGGCCGCTCCACCCTGGGGACTAGTTATAAATTATTAGCTGGCAAGGATTATGTTGGCTGGATTCATGGAAATGCTTGCCAGTGGGGATGTTGATCATCTTGTTGGGTTGCCTTGTACTTGAGTTATAGTTTTACATTGTTAGCTACATTGCTTAGTCATCACCTACTTGAGTATAGGTTATGAGCTTCTTTTATACTTGATTAGGTATCGAGCTAGTGGAAGGTCTCTTTTATTAGTGGGGTATTTGGTATCGCGATTCCTCAGGATTATGATACACAGGTCCAACGATATTATTAGATAGACTTAGATTTAATGTTGCCCTGATGACGGATTGACTTGTTTTTATTATACATTTGTCGATGTCACTCCAGTTAGCTGGTCTGAGCCTATAGAGACAGGAAGCCATTTGAGGTTAAGGGGTTGCTTGCATAAGGAAAAAGGAAACAGGGTAAAGTCTATATTGCAGGGATATGGTTATAGTTATGGGTGATTGTGAGTTTTGACTGTCTGTTGGTATGTTAAGGGCAAATACACCTAGCCTATTGATTTTCTATTACATGTTAGTTGATCGAGCTGATGGAGAGAGTGTGTGATCAGTAACGATTCCTTAGAGAATATTACTACGCTGGTCTTTGTTACATACAGACATCTTGAGGTATTTCTAATTAGTTGAGATCACTAGGACTGTTGTTGAACATTGAGCATGCTTATACATGATGTATCCGCTGTCTAATGTATGTTCAAGGTTAGAATCCCTATGTGGTTTGGATAGGAGTATTCAGGTACATCCTCATTCATACTTTGCGGATGAAAGTTCTATTAGTGGGGGATGCAGTACTGACCCTCCAAGTCTTTTCTGTGGTTTCACAAATATTTTATCAGTTTGACCATTTTTATAGTGACCGCAGGTTATTTGTAACTTATAAACACTGATTGTTTGATCATTGGATGAATCATTTGACAATTATATAGCTTTTTGAATTAAATAAGAGATTATAACCGTAAAATGTATTTTCAGCTTATGTCCTAGTAAACAACCTCATAGCAAAATTCTGATGGTTCCATCAGCTCTGGAATGACCAAATTAGTATAGGAGCATTTCAGTGCAATTATGTCGAGTTTAGTAAATTTAGCCTGCGAAATGGGTCAATAGTTGACTTTAGCCAATGTCCTTGTAAACCATTCTCCAAATGGAAATTTTGACCATATCATTGGATCTGGGACGTTGAGTTTAGTCTAGGAGGACATTTTGTTTGGTTTTCGAGGCTTCCAAGTGTATTTTGGTCCATTTGGTGTATTTTGATATTGGGAATGAGACCCATATTGGAATAAAACAACCTTCGATGGGAATTTGGACTATAGCATTGAGTCTAGAATGCTATTTTTGATCAGATTTCATATATGGATAGTATTTTCCCAACTCCGGATGAGGCCGAAGCATATAAATTAAGGCTAAGCAGTTGTTGAAATTTAAAAGGCGGAGCTGACATGGCCAAATAAGGGACTCCTATGGTATTTGTCTCTCGTTTTTAGTTGATTTTGGTGATTCAAAAGCCTAACTTGTGTACTTTTTTCAAGAGGAACATTGTGGGAGCTTCAGAAATTGCTTTTGGCACGTCGTTTGAGCTAAGCGGCATTTGGAGGTCATTGGGAGGAAAAACTTGCATGGATTGATTAGAAGTGCGGGGAACCACCTTCCAGGTTTATTAAAGGCTGGATATAGGTTGATACCATGTAACAGGTATGTACTTTGACTTGACTTTTGTATGTACGTTGGGTGTAGCCTGGTGCTACAGAGATATGGTAGTTATGTGACTTGTTCCTAACTATACTATGTACTGGGGACTTCCTCTTGTATATGCTTGGTTCTAATAGCCCTAATTTATCTTGATACTTGTTTTATCAACTGGGTTGTCTATTGTTGCTCTAGCTAGTTGTTATACTTATCAATGGTCTGTCTAGTGTTTTACTAAGTACATATGATACTTTTGGTCATTTGTTTTCTATCGGGCCTTAGCCTAGCTTAAGCCAGTTTTGTCCTAGACTTGCATTATTCAGAGCCTGCATGTTACATATACACATGGTGTGATAATTCTTAGGTTAGAGGCCTAATTGATTGTTCTTGGGTTTGAGGCCTAGTTGACTATTCTTGGGTTCGAGGCCTAGTTGATTGTTCTTCGATTTGAGGACCAAATGATTATTCTTGGATTTGAGGCCCAATTGATTATTTTTGGGTTTGAGGCCTAGTTGACTATACTTAGGTTCAAGGCCCAACTGATTTTCCTAGGTTTGAGGCCTAGTCGATTGTCTGACCGCTTGGCCCTTGCTGACTTCCCTGGTCAGAGGCTAGATTAGGAAAGGGTTAGAGGTCCCATTTGATATTATAGGGGTTTGAGGCCCCGAGTGATAATTTAGGGTTCAAGGCCTTGAGTAACAATTTAGGGTTCAAGGTCCTGGGTGACAGTTAGCGATTTAAGGCCTCGAGTGATCGTT
>DF368828.1:4238-20372 GCA_000787875.1 Solanum virginianum
TTTAAATTTCATATATCTCAAAATCCACTTATTATTTTAAAAATATGACTTCATATTCTTTTTCAGGGAGTACAAATTAGGGGGAAAAGTGTCTAACCCTGATTTTAGAGCAACCGTAGCCAAATTTGATTTTTCCAAAATTTTAATTTCCAGAGGCGGTCCTCAATAACTCGTCAATGCGCCTCTGTCGCGGAGCAGTGTTATCTTTGCCCAGTTTGTTATCTCGGTGCAAGACTTTTAAGTCTTGGACCTAAGTGTTCCCAAGCGTGTTTTTACCTATACTTAGTCATATTTCACCCTCATATCGCCCAAAACGTTTCCCTATAATCACTCAAACACTTAGTCATATTTTCACTCTCCAAACTCAAGTCCCAAACCCTCATCCCAAACTATGGTTCTCCTTCAAGGTTATTTTTCAAGCTTCAAGTCTCCATCTTAATCTTTACCAAGTTCATCTCTAAGCCAAGGTATGTGGATTTCTTTCATGGGTTCCTTTCACCCATGATACCCAAGCCTCCTTTTACATAAATTGCATGATTTAAAGTTGATTTACAAATGGGTCTTGATTATTATGAAATTCACTGCACATTATGTTAAAGCTATGTAAACTTGTGACTGTTTTGCTATGCTTAAGCTATAAATCTTTGATCCATTGTAAGATTTGAGAAGGGGTTTTGATGTATATGTCTTGAGTGTGTTGCAAGGTGTTGATTGATGGTTTTGCCATGGATTTTCTTGCATGATTTCATTCTTATATTTCATGATTTTATACTAGGAATACATACCCTCAAAGTGTTTGATAAAATGTCCGGATGTGGTTTCTTGAGGAATTAAAGGTCCAAAGCATGAGATATGATATGAATGATGTTATGATGATGAAATGAGCTTATGTATATGATATACTCTATATAAAATATTACATTAGACCATACCCGATCCGGGGGGACAAGAGCTTGGGTAACCATGTTGGGGGTTTATACTCATCAACCATGCGAGGGGTTTATACTTCACCACTATTTTGGTAAGATGTGATTACCATCAACCGTGTGAGGGATTTATACCACACAACCACCAAGGGGTTTATACCTTGAACATCTAGCTTGGTCTCTTCTACACATATTATATCCTATATGAGCATGAGTTATTTAAGCATGTTTTACTTAAACATTGACCATATATGTCATATTGTATATTATGCCTATTGATTAATATTATGCATTTTGATTATGATGCCTATCTATTGTTGCATGGCGTCCTACATACTTAGTACATTCAAACGTACTAATGCATACTCTATGCGTACATGATGTCACCATATAGGAACACGTGGACAAGTTGATCATCCTTCTCCACGTGGCTAGTTCAGTGCTATTCAAGCTAGTTGGTGAGTCCTCCACTTTGGGGACCTAGTCTATGTTTCTTCCATTATGTATTGAGACATTCATCTTTATTGCTTATTTTGACTATGAGGGTGAGCCCGATTACTTTGTCTTAGCCCCCATTCTTATCTATATATTAGAGGTGTTTGTTGGACATGTTAAGTATCTATGATATGAGCTTAACTCTTTTTTTTTTACCATGATATAATGCAAGCTTTTCTCTTAGCCCCATTTCCCCATTCTTTTATCTTTGATGCTTGATTTATTGCTTCCGCGACCAAGGATGTGTAATGATGCTTTATGAGGCTTGCATGGGGTCTATTTGGGTTACCCTTGTGCCGTGTCACGTCTAGGCCCTAAGCTTTGGTCGTGACAGTTAGTAAATAGTTTCTCTTCTATTGCTTCTCTTATGACCAAGTTGACACAAAAGAAGGCAAAATTCGTGTGGACCGATGAATGTGAAAAGAGTTTCCAAACCTTGAAAGATAGGCTGGTCTCTACTCCTATCTTGGTTCTACTGAAAGGGTTGAAAGGATATGTTGTATATTATGATGCCTCAAGATTGATTTGGGGTGTGTTTTGATGCAAAATAATAAGGTGATAGCATATGCCTCTAGACAACTTAAGGTGCATGAGAAGAATTATCCCACTCATGATCTTTAATTAGCAACCATGGAATTTGCTTTGAAAATTTGGCGTCACTACTTGTATAGAGTTCATGTTGATGTGTTTACCGACTACAAGAGTCTCCAATATGTGTTCACCCAAAAAGATCTTAACTTGAGACAAAGAAGGTGGTTAGAGCTCCTTAAAGATTACGATATAAGTGTGTATTATCATCCTGACAAAGTTAATGTTGTGGCCAATGCTCTAAGTAGGGTGTCCATGGGTAGTCTAGCTCATGTTGATGATAGTGGCAAAGAGGTTGGTAGAGAGGTTCACCGGTTAGCGAGATTGTGGTTAGGTCGGATGAAGTTGATAATAGTGGTGTAGTGATTGTTGATGGTTCTAAATCTTCCTTGATTGAGGAGGTAAAGTTAAAACAAGATCTTAACCCCACCCCACTAGAGTTGAAGGGCTTGGTGAGACATGGTAAAGTGGAGGTTTTCTCCCAAGGGGGAGATGGTGCCCTTAGGTACCAAGATAGGTTGTGTGTGCCAAATATGGATGATTTAAAAGTATTGATCTTGAAGGAGGCCCATAATTCATCCTATTCCATTCACCCTGGTTCTACAAAGATGTATAGAGACTTTATGGAAGTGTATTGGTGGGGTGGTATGAAGAAGGACATTTCCAAGTTCATATCCAGATGTCATAATTGCCAACAAGTGAATGTCAAACATCAAAGGTCGGGTGGCCTAGCCAAAGACGTAGAAATTCCTACTTGGAAGAGGAAAGAGGTCAACATGGATTTTGTGGTTAGGTTGCCTAAGACTAGGAAACATTTTGACTCTATTTGGGTTGTTGTAGATAGAATGATAAAGTCGGCTCATTTCCTACAGGTGAAAACCACTTATGGTGCTGAAGATTATGCCAAGTTATATATATATATATATATATATATATATATATATATATATATATATATATATATATATGAATTGGTTAGATTGCATGGGGTGCCCTTGTCTATTATTTTGGATCGTGGTGCTTAATTTACTTCTCACTTTTGGAGGTCATTTCAAAGAGGTGTTGGTACCAAGGTGAAGCTTAGCACGGCCTTTCATCCTCAAACGGATGGTCAAGCCAAGAGGACTGTCTAAACACTTGAGGATATGCTTAGAGCTTGTGTTTTGGAGTTCAAGGGTAGTTAGGATGAACATCTTCCACTCATTGAGTTTGCTTACAATAATAGCTACCACTCTAGTATTGGCATGGCTCCATTTGAAGCTTTATATGGTAGGTATTATAGATCCCTAGTTAGGTGGTTTGACATGGGACTTACAATAATAGCTACCACTCAAGCATTGGTATGCCTCACTTTGAAGCTCTTTATGGTAGGCATTATAGATCATCTGTTGGGTGGTTTGAAGTGGGTAAATGGCTTTGCTAGGTCCGAATTTGGTCATGGAGGCCTTGGAGAAGGTAAGGTTGATCAGGGAGAGACTGAAAATAGCCCAAAGTAGACAAAAGTCCTACTTTGATGTGAGGAGAAGAGGTCTTGAGTTTAAGGTTGGTGATTGGGTTTACTTGAAAGTCTCACCGATGAAGGATGTGGTCCAGTTTGGCAATAAGGGGAAATTAAGCCCAAGGTTTGTGGGTCCTTACAGGATTTTGAAGAGCATGGGTAAGGTTGCTTATGAGTTGGGGTTGCCTATCGAGATGAACATAGTTCACCGTGTCTTCCATGTATCCATGTTGAGAAAGTGTGTGGGTGACCCAAGTGCTATAGTACCCTTGGATGTTGTGGGTGTCGTAGAATATAATTTGACCTATAAGGAGGTCCTAGTGGAGATTTTGGATAGGAAAGTGAAGAGCTTGAGGAACAAAAATGTAGCTTCCTTTAAGGTCCTTTAGAGGAACCAACAAGTTGAAAGTGCCACATGGGAAGCCGAGGCGAACATGAGAAAGCGATATCCATATCTTTTCCACTCTACTCAAGCCAAAGGTACTAATTTAATTCCCCTATATGATTTCAAGTCTTAAGTTTTAGTCCTTATGTCATTTTGCATGCATTATGTTCATGGTAACAAGTTTATGGTGAATTTTGACACTTATGTTGAAATTTTTTGAAAATGATGTTTAAATGCATTTGTTGCATTCATGTCAGGCTGAAATCTTCATGATTACTTCTCTTATGCACGTTTCTTTGACATTCGGGGACAAATATTCCCAAGGATGAGATATTGAAACGCCTCAAAAAATGTACTTCGAAAATGTCCATAATTATAATTTTCATATATCTAAAAATCCGTACATGATATCAAAAATCCAACTTGATATTCTCGATCAGACGGCAAAATTGAGTGGACAATGGATATAACCCAAATTTTAGAAGACCTATAGCGAAAAATATTTTTCATTAGTTTTCGTAAAATGTTATCTATCCGCATCTAGGTCGTGATGCGCTTAGGGCGCGGATCAGTGTTAATTCTTCCTCTGCAATGGGTTATTGTAGACCAATTCAACTTTTTCCTCAGTTTTTCCTATGCGCCCAAGGGGATTAGGGTCTTAGCCCCATGCACACTTATGCGTGAAAATACCCATACTTAGCCATTTTTCAACTCTATATCACTCAAAGCCCTCACAAAAACCCCTCCAAGACTTAACCAGATATCTTATTCAAATTTCAAGGATTTCAAGCTTAACTTTGAAACTCAAGGATTCTCTTCAAGATCTAAGTTCTCTTCAATCTCATCTCAAGAAAACCCAAGTTTGAAGTATGTGTGTTTCATCCATTAGGTCCTTTCACCCATGGAGCCCAATCTTCCTTTTCATGAAAATTGTATGTTTTCAAGTTGTATTACCTATGGGTATCTTTGATTATGAATTATGAGCATGAATCATGTTGGAGTTTTATGAAATATTGATTGATTATGTATGACTATCTATTTTAAGCTTATACCATGATTTGATTATATCTATTGAGACTATGCATATTTTGAGCAATAAAACTATGATCTGTTATGAGTTTTGATGATGGATTTCAGGGTACCTTACATTAGGGTTTTACTACATGTTGGTGGGTTGATTTGCATAGAGTTTTCTCATCTTGTTTCACTCTCGAATTGCATGATTTTGAACTAGCATCACGAACCCATCAAGTGTTTGATAAGATGTCGAGTCAAGAATTCTCAAGTTATTTACATGATTTACAAGTCAATGACTTCATGATGATTAAGGGCTTTTCAAGTATGTATTGAATTCATGCAATTATCTATGATTTTACAAGTTACAAGTTAAGCCCTATTTTAAGGATTTTACCTCTTGTGAGCCATTCATTTTTAAGAAAGGGTTCATGTGTGATTATGATCTATTCTCATGTTTTAAGTTAGGCTCACGATTAGAGGTCAAGCATGTTTCAAGAGCTACTTCGGTCATGTTTCATGTTTCTTACAAATTATACAAATTATGATTATTTCAAGTACTCTGTGGGATTTGACTTAGCACCGATTGAGGCTTAAGATGGGGCTCGACTCAAGGGGTCCTTATATAAAGTCTTTTCTCCCTAAAACTATATGCCACCATATGATTATGATTATTAACCTTGCTATACTAGTGGATCCATCTAGTCATTTTATTATGTTTGGTTTACCTTGGCAAGTAAACCGCACCTAGTTGGGGGGAGGGAGGGTGTCATGCCCGTTCTACCTTGCTGAGGGGGTGTCATGCCTTGGATTCCAAGTTGTAGCTACTTGGTCTATGTCGGTTTAGGTCCCTTCCCGCACATATGTATATTGTATATATTATGCAAGTTGATTGATTTATAAGCATATTTTATTATGAGCATTCATATTGAGATTATATATCTATTGCTTATGATTATGCATTTTGACTTTATTGGCTTATGTCTTGTTGCATTGCATCCTACATACTTAGTACATTCTAATGTACTAACGTATACTCTATGCCTACATGATATTATTGTGTAGGAACCAAAGCACCTTTTAATCATCCTCTACATGGCTAGTACGATCCTTTGAAGCAAGCTTTGGTGAGTCCTCAAGTCCGACGACACTATCTTTATTACTCTTGGTATTTTGAGACATCTTTATGTTGAACACTTGTTACTATGAGGGTGAGCCCGGAGTGTGTCTTGGCCCCCGCTCCATTCCATGTTAGAGGTGTTATTGGATATTTGATGTATTTATATTATGAGCATGACTCTTTTATACTTTTATGAATATCAAGATTTCCCTTAGTCCCGCTTCCCTTTTTATTATATCTCTAGATTGTTATTTGCTTTGCTTCCGCGACCAAGGATGTGTGAATTATTACGAGACTTGTTTGGGGTCCCTTCAGGGTCCCATTCATCGTTTCACATCTAGACATTAGGCTTGGGTCATGACAAGCTTCATCTAGCCCACCATGATCCCTCATGCAATTCCAAGTCCCTCTCTTATCAAGTCAAGTGCAAACGATTCCAATCGCCAAAGTTCTAGTATAAGTTTGTATATGTGTCAACTTCAAATCATCATATCTCTAAGCACACAAAGAATTAAAAGCTGACTCACCCACCAAATGGAAGCTCTTTGAATTAGTTTCTAATGCAACTGGTTTCACCTCATTTAGAGTTCGAACCAAAAAGTTATGCCTGTTTTAGTGAACCACTATCAAACTGTCTTTTTCTATGACCCTCTCTACGGGTCGTGAACTGAATTACGACCCGTAAATAGGCTTTCGTGGAACCTGTCTGGTCAATGTTAAAAAGGGTATTTTTGACCTTTTCTTACACCCTAAGCCTAATACCTCGTCGTTTTGCCACTTCTATGCCCTATATCATCCATTTTCAACCCTAATCCACCACATTCACACTCAGCCAAAATACCCAAGTCCCAAAAATCCTCTCAACTACTCTCAAGTCTTCAAGCTTTCGAGATGAAGGATACAAGCTAGGGTTTTGGCTTTACCCTCTCCAAGTTGGGTATTCTCTTCATTAAGTTGATAAGGTATGTGAATTTGATCTTTGGTTTCTTCCAACCAAAGAGACCTAAATCTTTTCAATCAAATTTCATGAATTTAAGCTCTCTTTGAATATGGGTTTTCACTATTTGGATTTATTAAATTAAATCGATGTATGTCCTATATCTATTTGATGATTTTTAGTTACTTTAAGCCATATTATGATGGTTTACATTGAAATTATGAAGTTATGAATATGCATGTCCTTTTTTAAGACTTGTTTATGCATGAGTGATAATATTATGATTTTAATTATGGATTTACTTCAATTTCATATTATAATGTTAATTTTAGATTGAATCTTAATTACCTATATTTTTCTCACATCATTCATGACATTTGCATTCATAATATTGGATTATTATGGAAATTATGAAGTAGGTTAAACCCAATTATGTATTACGATATGATATTGCTTATGATAAGAATGTGATCACATAAATGTCTATGATTATGGCTGTTTGACCATTTTGGGGTGCTTGCACCATCTTGTATATCAATGGACTATTCCTATGCATGAACATTATGACTATAAATTATGAATTTGGCATTTGAGCCTAAGTATAAATTATTATGAATGGTGTTTGGCCTTTAATCTAAGAATGCATTGAAATGCTTTTAGAAATGACTATTGTCTCTTTGAAAGCATATATATATATATATATATATATATATATACGTATATGTATTCTTGTGGGATAATGACTTAGCACCAATAGATTAGGGGCGTTAGAGCTATCCCCAAGGGATCTTTCCTTTTCCTCGAACTAAGTACCTAACATAGGTTCCTTTTTGAAATGGGTGTTGTTACCATAAAGAAAGATGCCTCCGAAATGGGTGTTGTTCACATAAGGAGAAGATATGATATGATATGATGTGATATGCTATATGCGAAAATCCTATTCGAAATGGTTGTTTTTCTCGTAAGGAAGGTTACTTCATATGAAATAGGTGTTGTTCCCGGTATGTGAAGTATGGTTTACCTTTGGCAAGTAGACCACCTCTTACCAATAAGGGGATTTCATCAGGATTTCAAGTAATACCTTGCTTGGTCTTATATATCAGTTAATGTCTCCTCCCACATATGTACGTTGTGTTATACAAGTTGATGGTTTACATGCATGTTTTAACACAAACATTGATTACACATGTCATATTGAGTTTATATCTATTGATTATGATTGTGCATCTTCTTTATTATGGCTTATGTTCCTTGTTGCATTTCACCTTGCATACTTAGTACTTTCCAAGTACTAATGCATACTTTTGCCTACATAATCTCACAATGTAGGGATTTGAGTTCCTATTCATCCTTCTCTTCGGGGTTAGACAGTTGTTTGAAGATTGTTGTTGGTGAGGAGTCCACTCTGGTGACAACATTCGTTTACTTTCATGCTTTTATTTAGACTATTCTCTTTTTTGGATACTACCTTTGAGCATGAGCCGGGGATATATTTTGGCCCCCGCTCCATTCGTAGTTAGAGGTATTATTGGATATATCAGTTGTATGTTATGAGCTTGACTCTTATTATTTCTATGTATTGTTGTACTTTGCCCTTAGTTCCTTATCCCTTTTATAGTGAATGTTTTCTATGTTGATGAGTTGGAAGTCCCAAGTCCCTAAATGCCCCCATAACGTAAGTCATACTTACGCCCCTTAGACTTATTTGCTATGTGATTCATGTTTATGCTCTTCCCTATCACATCTCCATAGCGTGAGTCCAAAGCCCCATCTCCATTAGAAATTATGTGTGATGTGCTTATTTATCTTTATTGCTTCCACGAAACCAATAATGTGCTATGCATGCTTAAGAGGCTTGTTTGGGGATCCCTTAGGTTCCCATTCGCCATGTCACTTCTAGGCCCTAGGTTTGGGTCATGACAAGCTTAGTATCCGAGCACTAGGTTTATAAATATCCTCAAAAATCCAACACACTACGTCAAGTAGAGTCTTGTTCATGGTTGTGAAGTGTGCCACAAGTATGAATAGGAGGCTATGAGGCATTTTAGGAACTGAATCACTTCTTCATGATATATGTCACGCGGTATAGCTAAATTCTCTAAGGCTTATTTTTTACCCCTATTCATTATGTTTCAGAATAAGTCTTAAGCAATTCAGAATGGTGGACAAGATGGTAACCATCCCTCACTTGATGATCAATTTCCCAACAATGACATATCAAATGCAGAGATTCGTAATGCTCTATGGTTATTGACCAAAGTTGCAATGCCAACTAAGACAACAAGCGGGTGTCCCAACATTCTAAATGATAAATGGAGGGAGAGAAAAGCTAAGAGGGCCCGAATTGATGGTGCTTTATTTTCTACTAGTCATTTGGCACCCAAATATAAAACGAAAAGGCTCCCTTTCGCGATTTGTCAAGGGTGTGGCAAGAAGCATCAAGAAAGGTCTTTGGATTGCACCGAAGGTGGTTGTTTCAAGTATTGCGGTATTAGGCATAAGATGAGAGATTGTCCTGTGGCCTCCGCAGAAGAGAGGAGAAAGGTTCAATTTGAAGGTGGACTCTCATATGCTAAGCTCGATGGTAATGGTGCACCAAGTCCTCTTAAGTGCCCAAAATGTGGAAGGAATCATGCCAGCACAAGTTTGAGGAACACGAGTGCATACTTTTAGTGTGGAAAGATGGGCCACAAGATTGTAGATTGTCCATGTGCTCAAAGGAAAGGTAAAGGTGATCGCCCTCAAGGACATAATGCTCATGGAACTCAAAAGGCACAAGTGTAACACCCCACATCTTATAATACTAGTACTATGCAAATGAAAAATGATATGACTTTTCAAATTAGCGCCAATTTTTTTTAAGTGCTTGAATCTCAAGTAGAGGGCGATATGTATGTCTAACGCCAAAGAGGATCTATATGCGAAAATCCTATTCGAAATGGTTGTTTTTCTCGTAAGGAAGGTTACTTCATATGAAATAGGTGTTGTTCCCGGTATGTGAAGTATGGTTTACCTTTGGCAAGTAGACCACCTCTTACCTGAGGATATCATAGCCTTAAACGAAGAGAGAGAATTGAGGTGCTTTTGGGACTTAGGAAGTCACCTTCTTGCTTTGATAAATTTGCTAGCTAAACAGAGATGAGGCCCGACGTCGAATTTGTTCAGGTCTGATTATGAATAAAGTCCATTGTTAAGGGTGTAACTTCAGCCCATGTTTTAGCATCATGAATGGACTATGCTTACAGCCCAAGATTAATTATAAAAGAGCCCAAGTGCATCACAACCCACTTGACTAATTGGGCCCAAACTAAGTGAAGAGGAATTTGGGAAAATGAGCAGCCAAGGCCCATCGACTTTGATACCTATTTAGGCCCAAGTGTGAGGGCCAAACTACAGCATCTACCACTTAGTAACAAGTGTCAATATGTGGTCAAAATCTCAAAAGTAAGTCGGCCAAGAGTCTTTTTAAAAAGGGATGAAAAAAGCCCCTTAAGTCATTGTCACTATGGAAAAGTTTTTAACTTTCCTAAAACTCTCTTCTTATCTATTTGCTTCATATCAAGGCAGCCAATACAACCCTCTAGGATTCTTGAAGGAAACCTGAATCTTAAAAGGCTAAGGTAAGTGGAAATACCCATGTATTTGTTATACTTATCCTATGAAAAATAAGAAGTATTTGCTCGTTATGCTTGTGCTGAAAATTTGGACAGCATGTGTCCTTAGGATTGTTGTGAACTTTTCTTGTTACTCAAGAGATTTTTCTCTTCTTGGTTGGCTAAATTATGAAGTAACACTTATATTTTTAACATGGTTTAGTTTGTCAGTGATGTAACTAAGCTGCTGCGCCACTTTTAAAGTCCACAAAAGCGAGTTCTTATACGATATCGCAATTGTGTTCTTAGTACGAACTTGTACACTGATAATTGGAAATTGTTGTTTCATGACTTTCACCTAATTAGGGATTATTTGTGGAAAATTATAAGACTAGTTTTATGTGTAAAAATGTTGGATACAATTTGGTTAAAGTTGGAACAAGTTTGGAATTATTGACATCGAAATGTGGTGAAGGGATGTAACGTTTTGCCGCCTATTTGTATGTTTTGTAGAATTGTTATGTGTTGTCCTTTGTGGGCTGTTGTAAAGCCATTATGGCACTAAAACAGGCTACACATGATATGTATATGAGAATGTATATTAGAAAATACGATTAGGGGTGGAAAGGTTAAAAGAATACACCCGAGTTTATAATTCTACCCTTGCTGCCCGTATGTTGTTTCTTTATGAGATTGGGCTGCCAAGAGGTATATATTGGCTGCTAATCCTAGTTTTATCACCTACTATACTGTGGATAAATATTGGGAGGAAGGGAAGGTTAGCTCAAGGTAATAATGAGGTCATACAGCGAGGTATGTAAGAGGCTATGTTAAAGGCATGTTGAATATAGAAATCCCTTATATTATGTATAGATAACATATAGATACAGGTTGGTTCTCCCGAGCCTTATCGGCAATGGGTGTCAGTCCACTTTAATAGGAATTGGGGCGTGACAGAAGTGATATCAGAGCGGGTCATCCTAGGGAGTCTACAAAATTGTGTCTATGTAGAATCTTGTTTATCGATGTGTTGCGCACCACATTCATAAGCAGGAGGCTATGTTGCATTTAGGAGTTGTTCCTTTCTTTTCATTCTTTAGATCGTACCATAGAGCCAAGTGTAATAGGTGGATTGTGTCTAACTCCTAAATTGTTTTGTACAGTAAGTATACCAGAAACCAAGAAGAACAAAGGTAAAGGAAAGGAAGTAGAAGTGGTGGTTGGTAAACCCAGTCAGGTGAGACAACAAAATGAGGCTCAATATGAGTCTTCGTCACAGACATCTCCAACTCATCTAGCTCCTGATGAACCCGAAAGTAGGGAAATTCCCGCAAAACCACCTATCGATGCTATCTTGCTGGATCTGAGGAATACAGTCCAACTATTGACTCGCATAGTTGTTAGCTAGGGTGAAAGACATGAAGGTCCAGTTATAGGTGTAGGTGGTGTGACTAGGGCAGCTGGCACGAGGATATGTGATTTTCTTAATTTGGACCATCCATCATTCACCAGGTCAGATTCAACGCACTTTGGATGTTATGCATGTGAGTGGTTTAGAAGCTTCTGAGTTAGCGACATATAGGTTGAAGGGGGTGGCTATATTGTGGTATGAAGCTTAGAAGCAATCTAAGGGTATAGATGCACCTCCAACTACCTGGAAGGAGTTCAAAGAGGCATTTCTTGACCATTACTTACAATTGGAGATCCGAGAGGCCTGCGTAGATTAGTTCTTGAACCTCCACTAGGGGAATATGAGTGTGAGGGAGTATAGCCTTCAATTTAATTCCTAGTCTAGGGATGCTCCTAATGTAGTTGCTACTATGACAGATATAGTTCATTGATATGTGGATAGATTAGATACGTATATGGTCAGAGACTGTACCATTAATTCCTTGAGCAAAGACATGGATATAGCGAGAATGCAAGCTTTTGCACAAAAATTGGAGGATCAGAGGCAAAGGAGAAGGACACAAGAGTTAGAAAAAGGCCAGGTCTACAGGGCAGTTTACTTCGTCCCAAGGTGAGCTTAGGCCTCGATTTTCTAATAGACCACCTAGGCCATTATCCTCCTACTCTGCAACCAGTGCTCTACCACAACTTCAGGGGTCTAGGAGAAATTAGTTTAGTCCAAGAAGTGAAAGGCAAGGCGCCCGGACAGTGGGGTATTCAGCAGGCCAACAAATGACCCCTACACAGCCTTGTAGATAGTGTGGAAAAATTCATTTAGGTATATGTCACGTTGGGACCGACGCTTGTTATTGGTGTGGTGCACCAGGGCATATGATAAGAGATTGCCTGAAGAGACATATATGTGATGTAGCATAATCTACTGGGTCAGTTATTGCATCATCATCGTCAGTTCCCCCATTAGGTAGAGGTCAACAAGCACCTATGGGTCGTGGTAGAGGTGTAAGAGGGGCAGCTAGCTCTAGCAAAGTCCAGAATCGCACGTATGCTCTGGGGAGTCGGCAAAATTTGAAAGCTTCACTTGATGTGGTCACAAGTACATTGTCCATCTTTTCACATAATGTATATACATTAATTGAATACATTACCCCACTACACTATCATACATTACCCCACTAGTTGCTGGGAAGCTTAATAGAACACCCAAATTATTGAATAACCCATTTGAAGTGTCCACACCAACCGGTGAATCTATTATGGTTACAAGGGTTTATTATCACTGTGTAGTAATTATTTGTGACCGTGACACATTAGCTAACCTTATTGAGCTAGTAATGGTGGAATTTGATATTATAATGGGTATAGATTGGTTACCTTCTTGTTATGCCACCGCGGATTGCCGAACTAAGGTATGTTGTTTCTTTATGAGAATGGGTAAGGATTGGTTAGCTTCTTGCTATGCTACTGCGGATTGCCGAACTAAGAGAGTGTACTTCCACTTTCCTAATGAGGCAGTTCTTGAATGGGAAGGCAATATTAGGGCGCCAAAGGGTAATTTTATCTCTTACTTTAAGGCAAGAAAGATGATATCTAAGGGGTATATATGTCATTCAGTTAGAGTAAGGGATATGAGGGCAGAATCACCAACTCTTAAATCAGTTCCAATGGTGAATGAATTTGTTGATGTGTTCCCTGAAGAATTTCCAGGTTTACCTCCAGAACGAGAAATAGATTTTGGTATTGACTTACTTCTAGGCACTGAACCTATTTCTATCTCTCCATATAGAATGGCCCCAGTAGAATTATGTGAATTAAAAGAGCAGTTAAATGGACTAATGAATGCACCAATAATTTTTATGGATCTGATGAATAGGGTATTCAAGCCATTCTTTAATTTGTTCATGATAGTATTTATAGATGACATTTTGGTATATTCAGGATCAAAAGAGGACCACGCAAATCACTTACGACAAGTGTTACAAGTTCTTCGTGATATCTAGGAGCTGAAGAATAAGCTAACAGTTGCGTCTGTGCTAGTACCTCCAGAAGGCACCGAGGGGTATGCAGTGTATTGTAATGCTTTAGGAGTTGGCTTAGGGTGTGTACTGACATAACATGGTAGAGTAATTACTTATGCATGCAGATAGCTATGTCTACATAAGAAAAACTATCTAACACGTGATCTTGAACTAGCAGCGGTTGTGTTTGCTCTAAAAATATGGTGCCACTATTTGTATAGGGTTCACATTGATATATATACTAACCATGAGAGTTTGCAGTACATTTTCAAGTAGAAGGACCTAAATTTAAGATAACAAAGATGGTTAGAGCTAATAAAAGATTACAATATTAATATACTATACCATTCGGGGAAAGAAAATGTGGTGGCTGATGCTCTAAGTCGTAAGGCAATCATAAATACTAGTGACCAGCCATGGTAAGTCAAGGAGTGGCTAAGGATCTATGTCAACTAGCTAGTTTGGGAGTTCGCCTTCTTGAAACCCCAAAGGAAGGGATTGTTGTACATAAGCAGCAATGTCTTCATTGGTAATTGAGATCAACGAAAAATAGTTTGGGGATCCCGTTCTATGACAGCTTAAGGAAAAGGTGAGTCAGGGTACGATAAAGGGCTTTGACCTTACACAAAATGGAGTACTCTATTGCCAAAATATATTATATGTGCCTGATATTAATGGATTAAGAAAAAGGATAATGGAAGAAGCCCATCATTCCAAATATTCCATTCAGGATCAACTAAGATATACCATGACCTGAAGGGAATGTTTTGGTGGGGAGGCATGAAAAGGGACCTTGCAGAATTTGTGGCTCAATGTTTGAATTGCCAACAAGTGAAAGTAGAACACCAAAAGCCATGAGATTATATGCAATGAATAGAGCTACTAAAATGGAAATGGGATATGATCAATATGGATTTTGTTACTGATTTGCCTCGCTTATTTTAGAAGTTTGACTCCATATGGGTAATAGTTGAAAGACTCACAAAGTCAGGACACTCTTTGCCAGCCAGGAGTGATTATACAGCTGAGAAGTATTCCAAGCTATATCTTAAAGAGATAGTCTTGCTACATGGAGTCCTAATCTCCATTATATCTGATTGAGGAGCTTAATTCACTACAAAGTTTTGGAAGTCCTTCCAAAGGAGTTTAGGGACACAAGTGAATTTGAGTACAACTTTCCACCCTTAAACAGATGGTCAAGCAGACTGCACCATTTAGACATTTGACGATATGCTATGAGCTTGTACATTAGACTTTAAAGGTAGTTGGATAAACCATTTGCCACTTATTGAATTTCCCTATAATAATAGCTATCACTCAAGTATCAAGATGGCACCTTACGAAGCTTTGTATGGAAGAAAATGTAGGTCGCCAATTGGATGGTTTGAAGTGGGTGAAACCACCTTGCTTGGGCTAGATCTAGTACAATAAGCCATGGAAAAAGTTAAGGTAATACATCAATGGCTAGAAACAGCCCAAAGTCATTACAAATCAGATGTGGATGCTAGAAGGAGAGAATTAGAGTTTAGTAGGGAATTGGGTATTCTTAAAGGTATCTCCTATGAAAGGGGTTATGAGATTTGGTAAGAAAGGAAAACTAAGCCCACATTACATAGGGCCATATCAGATTATTAAGAAGTTCAGACAGGTTGCATATGAACTAGAGCTATCCCAAGAGCTTTTAATGGTTCATCCAGTTTTTCATGTCTCAATGCTCCGAAAATGCATAGGTGACCCATCCCGTATCACTCCTATTGAGGATGTGCAGGTTAAGAAGATCTCACCTATGAAGAGGTACCTATTGCTATTCTAGATCGTCAAGTTAAGAAGCTAAGAAATAAAGAAATAACTTTAGGGAAAGTCCTTTTGAGGAACCAACAGTCAAAAGAAACAACGTGGGAGGCTGAGAACGCGATAAAATCAACATGCCCTTACTTATTTGAAGCTAAGGGAGAAGTGCAACATGCAGAATTGGGAGCTTTAGTAGGTATGTGTGTTTGAACATTTATTACGGCAAACATGGTTAAACTATGTAATTATGCTAACATTCGAGGACGAATGTTCCCAAGAAGGGGGGGAGGATGTAACACTCCACATCTTATAATACTAGTACTATGCAAATGAAACATGATATAACTTTTCAAATTAGCGCC
>DF368827.1:0-15327 GCA_000787875.1 Solanum virginianum
TAATGCTCCATCGGAGGTAAGTTCAAACGGGGTACTTTCCTTTTCAAGGGCGGTGTCTCTGTATTGTACTAGAATAGGATCCTCATACTGACACTGCTTAATCTCTTTTGTAATGGAGGATTCAACCATACCTCAAACAGAAACCCCAACATCTCCAGATTCAGCCAAACGAACTCCAAGACTAGCTAGCTGATGAATATCGTGAACCATCTCTCTCCTCTCTGAAGGCGTGTCCACTAAACTACCCACGGACTTGCGGCTAAGTGCATTTGCCATAACATTAGCTTTCCCAAGATAGTAGAAAATATCAACATCATAATCTTTTAGTAACTCTAATCACCTTCGTTGCCGCAAGTTCAGCTCCTTCTATTTAAAGATGTACTAGAGGCTCTTATGATCAGTATAAATATCAACATGAACCCCATATAAGTAATGTTACCAATGTGGGTCCCAAGATGTACTAGAGGCTCTTATGATCAGTATAAATATCAACATGAACCCCATATAAGTAATGTCTCCATATCCTCAAAGCATGAATCACCGCGGCTAGCTCCAAATCGTGACTAGGATAATTCTTTTCATGTTTCCTGAGCTGCCATGAAGCATAAGCTATCACCTTGCCGTGTTGCATCAACACACACCCCAAACCAATACCAGAGGTATCACAATAAATCACATACCCATCTGGACCCTCGGGAAGAGTCAAGACTGAAGCCATAGTCAACTTCTCTTTCAGCAACTAAAAACTACGCTCACAAGCATCAGACCACTGGAATTTCGCTCCCTTCTGAGTTAGCCTTGTCAAAGACGCTGAAATGGAAACAAATTTCACCACAAATCTCCGATAATAACCAACCAATCCCAGGAAGCTATGCACTTCTATCGGCATTGTAGGCCTAGGCCAATATTTTACGACTTCAATCTTCTGGGAATCCACCCGAACGCCGTCAGCTCCTATAATATGCCCCAGAAATCCCACTGAAGACAACCAGAATTAACATTTAGAAAATTAGCATATAATTTCTGGTGCCAAAGTGTGCCAAGTACCGTCCTCAGATGATCCGTGTGTTCCTCTTCTGACTGAGAATAGACTAGAATATCATAAATAAACATTATCGCGAACATATCCAAGAACGGTCTGAATACTCGATTCATAAGATCCATGAATACTGCTGGAGCATTCGTCAGCCCAAAAGATATAACTGCATTCGTCAACCTAAAAGACATAACTCTGAATTCATAATGCCCATATCGGGTCCTGAACGCTGTCTTGAGAATATCCTCTTCTCGTACTCGCACCTGGTGGTAACCCAACCGCAGGTCTATCTTTGAGAAATATTTAGCTCCCTACAACTGGTCAAACAAATTGTCAATCCTGGGGAGGGGGTATTTATTCTTTATCGTTACCTTATTTAGCTGTCGATAATCATTGCACATCCGCAGCGATCCATCTTTCTTCCTTACAATAATACTGGAGCTCCCAGGGTAATGTACTAGATCGAATAAAACCCTTCTCCAACAGATCTCTCAGCTGTTCTTTTAATTTCTTTAATTCTGTTGGTGCCATTTTGTACGAAGAAATAGAAATAGGTTGAGTGTCTAACAACAGATCTATAGCAAACTCTATCTCCCGTTCGGGAGGAAGACCTGGAAGCTCGTCTGGGAGTACATCTTAGAATTCATCAACGACTAGGACTGACTGAAGAGTTGGTACCTCTGCCTCTAGATCATGTACATGGACCAGATGATAAATATAGCTTTTTCTGATCATTTTTCTTGCCTTGAGGTATGAAATAAATTTACCCCTCGGCGATGCGGTATTACCTGCCTAGTCAATAACTGGTTTCCCTGAAAATTGGAAATGAACTATCTTCTTTTGATAATCAACATTAGCATAAGAAGAAGCTAGCCAATCCGTACCTATAATCACATCGAACTCAGTCATATCTAACTCTACCAAATTGGCCTTAGTGCAGCGGCCACAAATAAATACCGGACAGTCTCTATAAACTCGAGTGGTAATAATAGAATCCCCTAATGGTGTAGCTACCTCGAAAGGCTCTATAGGCTCAGACTCTATCCCAATTTTATTAGCAATCAAAGGAGAAATATATGATAATATAGAACCAAGATCAATTAGTGCATACACATATCAAGAGAAAACCAGTAATATACTTGTGATGACATTTGGTGATGCCTCCTGGTCCTGCTGGCTGGCCAATGCATAAATACAGTTCGAAGGACCGTTAGACCCAAGAACTCTACCACAACCCCTGCCTCGGCCTGCTGATGCTGGTATACCTCACCCCGCAGGGCGCATGGCTACCGAGGATGAGGATGAACCACCGACTGACCTGGTAGACTGAGCTGAACTACCTGTACCACCTCTAACCTGACAGTCTCTCATCTGATGATCCTGACGGTCACACGTAAAGCAAGCATCGATGGCGCGAAAGCACTCCCCGAGGAGCTGTTTCCCACAGTAAGAAAACGGAGGTCTGGGTGGTCTCATCTGACTGTTGGAGCCTCTGTCCATTTATGAGCCTGAAACCCTTGAACTCGGGCCTGCCCTGAATAACTTGCGCCCTCTGATCTCCTGCTAGTGAACTGCAGGGGTGTACCCCGTACTGATTGGGGAGGGTGTCTGCTCTGCTGCTGCTAAGGCTGCCTGCCTCGAAAATCCCCTGAATACCCAGATGATCTGGCCCTTTAGGGCTGGCCCCTGTCATCAACCCTATCAGGCTGACGCCTCCTGCATCGATCCTCCATGCCCTGGGCGTGGGCCTGAATACGGGCGATATCTTGGCCCTCTTGGGCTGGCCCCTATCATCCACCATATGAGGCTGGCACCCCCTGCATTGGTCCTCTATGCCCTGGACGTGGGCCCGAATACAAACGATATCCATACGGGTTTAGGCTGCCATCACCAAGCAACTGTCAATATAATACTGGTCCAGCCCTATTATATACTGGTGCATCCGGTCAATCATGTTAGCAGCATATGTAAGCGCATATCTGGCCAGCGAATCGAACTCTAAACTATACTCCTTAACTAGCCTGCCTCGCTGTTTTAACAGCAGGAATCTATCTACTCTGGCTTGCTTCACCTCCGGAGGCAGAAAATAGGCCAGAAAAGCCTTAGTAAACTCGCCCTAAACGGTTGGAGGGGCACCCTCACCTCTGGACAGTATCCATGACTCATACCAATTGGCTGCTACGTCATGCAATCGGTAGGACGCTAGCTCAACTGACTCTGTCTCAGATGCACTAATCAATCGTAGGGTCCACTGCATCTGTCGGACAAACTCATGAGGATTCTTCGCGGGCTTGGACCCGGAAAACTCTGGTGGGTTGCATGTCAGAAAATCATGAGCCCTCGAACTGTCACGATAGCCTACCTGATCACCGCCTACACCCTGTCTACGGGTCTATCCTGCTATTAGTTGGGTCAATAGTTGGACCGCCTCTCGCATGTCCCCAATCTCTGCACCTAGCTAAGGGGCTGGAGGCTCTGGTACTCGAAACTCAGGAGCTGGCGATGGAGCCACCCTCGTACCTATAATCGATAATGCTCCAACTCCCTCTGGCACTGGCGGTGTAGCCGAACTAGTAGTCGGGGGTACAATATCTAGCTCACTATGGGCACGAGTCCTAGTAGTCACCCGGGCTGAACTGGTCTCACCCACCGCTGCAGACTTGCCCTTCTGGATAGCTGTGGTCTTCCTCGAAGGCATTACTGAAAATAGAACATTTTGTCAATCAATGCATATCTGTAACAATCACCTAGCTAAGGGGCTGGAGGCTCTGGTACTCGAACCTCGAGAGCTGGCGATGAAGCCGCCCCCGTATGTGCAACTGCTGATGCTCCAACTCCCTCCGACACTGGCGGTGTAGCCGAACTAGCTGTCGGGAGTACAATATTTGGCTCACTCTTGGCACGAGCCCTAGTAGTCACCCGGGCTCGACTGGTCTCACTTAGCACTGCAGACTTGCCCTTCTATGCAGTTGTAGTCTTCCTCGGAGGCATAACTGAAAACAGAATATTTTGTCAGAAAAGAGTCATCCTAATAAGGCAGCTCTATTGCACGATCTAAGATTAGAAAAAAAAATAACATCCTAAATGTCCTGTAGTCTCCCATTTATAGATGTGACGCACAACACACCGATAAACAAGACTCTACTAGACACGGTCTGTGGACATTCCGAAGACGAACCGCTCTGATACCATTTCTGTCATGACCCAACCCTGTGGGCCATGACTAGTGCCCAGATTGGGCACCCAAACACAATCACAAAGCCGACAATCCCCGAATATAACAGAAGCTGACAAGGCTATGTTTTAAGTTTATAAATGTAATAAAATTTTGACAGAGTTTCCTTTGTTTTACGGATTATCTAAAATAACCCTGTACTCAGAAAGTACCAACAAAGGCCACACAGGACCAACAAAACAACATATATACATATGCGGGCCGACAAGGCCGCCATGGTGGGTTAAATTGCCCAACACACACATCATACAAGTCTAGTCCAATGGACTGGGCACAACCCCCACACATATATCCACAGAGCTCTAAATAAACTGACAGAATCATAGGATGGGACAGGGCCCCGCCGTACCCCTAAACAAAAATATATTCAATGCAACGAACGAATATATACCAAAAGTAGGCTCCAAAATAGGGGGAGCACTCCAAATACCAGAAGGGTGTCCTAAACCGGTAGATCACTAAACTGTGTGTCGGTACCTGCAGGCATGAAATGCAGCCCTTGAAGAAGGGGGTCAATACGAAATATGTACCGAGTATGCAAAGCAGAAGATACAAAACATAAATCTGAGTAATAATCAAAACAAAAGTATAGAAGGTAAATGCAGATCCAAAAATATTAAAATGTTTACTTTCAAAATACAAATCACGAATAGGGCACAGAAAATATGGTCGTCCGCGCGTCGATGGCGCCATAACACAACATAACACCAGAAAGTTTCAAATCTCCAAATCCCCGTCACATATGACAACACAGCATAATGCCAAACACAGCATAACGCCCAATAAAAGTGAAACCCGGCCCTCGAGTGACGAGCTCGGTGAACCATAAACACAGCATAACACCGAAGTATATCATAATGCGCACGATATACAATCGACTTGGGAATCATATCCATAAAATCATTATCATAAATCTAAAAGATAAGTAAAATAGTCATATTGGAAATCGGAAGAATAATTATTACATATTCTTTCAAAAGTTATCGAAATTGTATAAAAGGGCGTCGCAGGACCCACGAACGGGTGGAGACCCGAGTTAGCCCAGCCTATGGAGAACATACTCATCCTAGATCATACAAGCTCCTATGAGAATTTCAAAGCAATCCTAGCTTTTCTGAAAAAGTTAAGGGCGTTTGTAGTTTTAGAATCGTTGCTTTTAAAACTAATCAGCTTTCATATACCCTTTGCAACTTATGAATTCCAAGGACATATGGATCAATGTTATGACATATTAACACAAGAATACCAAGGAACAAATGAGGATCATAAACATGTTGGATTGCGAGAATAGAGTTTCCTCAGGCTCATATCATAGCCTATTTTAACTAAGGCATGCCGAAAAGGAAGATTATAGAACAAATGCAGATCATAAACATGCCCGGATTGCAAGAACATAGTTTCCTCGAGGCTCATATCATAGCCTATTTTAACTAAGGCAAGCCGAAAAGGAAGGTTGCTTTACATACCTCAAATGCTCTCCAATATAATCCAAATGTAAGCTAAATCCAACTTACGCTTCAGGCTTCCAAAGGTCTACAAATTAGTCATAAAATGCCAAACATTAGCTAAAGACTTTTTGGGCATTAAATTCCAAATTTGCCCTTAATTCAACAGAATTTTGGGCAGCATTTCCCCTGAAAATAGGCCACCCCGAGAATTCAACTCGGCCAAATCAATCAACAACAACAACAATAAACCTAGCAATATCAACAACCAATTAGAAAGGCAATACAACAACAATAGCTCTCTTTTTCATTATTTAACAACATTCATAAATAAAATCAATCAACAACAACAACAACAACTAACCTAGCAATATCAACAACCAATCTAAAAGAAATACAACAACAATAACTCTCTTTTTCATATTCAACAACATTCATAAATTTGATTCAACGGCTTACCTTTAAGCCAACATCGATGCTTATATATTCAAGTACTAACCCGATTCCATACCAACACTATTTAAAGATATTCTAAGCAATTCACACAACACTTCCGATAATCCAAATTTTTCTCCAATTTAGCCAAGAACAACCCCTAATTTCGAGAACCCCACTTGCCTTATATAAAGTCTTCAATCACGTCAATTTCGATACTTTTCTCCTTTCTATGACACTCAAATTCATCAAAATTTATTCAAATATAGCATCATAATTAGATAACGAACCTAACGACGCTAAAATTAATTAATTCGGGTGAAAAGGGTAAAATGGTCCAAAAATTTTATCGCCAGAACATATCATCTTAATTTGGAAATTTTTACATTAAAATGTTCTCCAAGTGATAAGGAATTCAGTAGCAAAAATCGTTTAAAAAATGGAGCTAATATGAGGAAGAAATCGCATGATAAAGTTTTAGGAAATAACAACAATGCAGCAGCAAATCAGCAATTTTTACCTCAAACGACGCACTAAAATCAATTTTTGAAACTCCCAAGTTGTTCTCCTCAGAAAATTATATAACTTAGCCTTTTGAATCACTCCAATCGAACCAAAAACGAGAGAGAAAATCTTGATTCAAGTTTGGGGGAAAATAAAGAATCTAAAAATGTTCTGCAATAATATGCAGGGTCTGTGAACAGTTCTGCCACGTTGCAAAACCTGATTGTGCACATGACCCCGTCTTTTAATTTTCACCAACTGCTCAAACTTAATTTCGATGTTCTGGCCTCATCTGAAGTCAAAAAAATACAATCCTTATCAAAAATAGCATTCCGGACTCAATGGATAGTCTAAATTCTTAACGGAGATCGTTTTATGCCAATGTGGGTCCCATTTCCCAATTGCTCTAATGCATGGAATACGGGTTATAACACTTTCTGCATCTCATTCCACCAATAGATCTCCCTCAAGTCGTGGTATATCTTAGTAGAACAGGGTAAATGGAATATCTGGAGCTATGAGCCTCGGTATAATCCTATCTCGAACATTATCGACGGCAATCACAATCTTTTTTACCTCAACACTCCATCTCCCCCTTTAGAGAAAACCATCACCTTCTCCTTGTGAACCGCTTCTTTCAATTGGAACAAGACAGGGTATTGGTCTTGCTTCTCCTTCACTTCCAACACTACGGATGAAGCAGAACCATTCTGAATATTGACCCCACTTTCATTGTTTTCCTCAAGTTGCACTCCTAGTCGAGCCAATCTATGCACTTCCTTATCTAGTTCTCTCTTTCCTTCCTCCACGTGGGCAATGCTACCTATAGACATCCTGCTAAGAGCATCAACAACAATGTTAGCCTTACCTGGGTGGTAGAGAATGCTCATATCATAATCCTTGAGCAACTCCAGCTATCTTCTCTGTCGCAGGTTGAGCTCTTTCTGGCTGAACATACTATAAGTTCTTGTGGTTAGTGAAAACGTCCACATGCACTCCATACAAGTAATGACGCCAGATTTTAACGAACACCACTGCTGTCAACTCAAGATCATGAGTCGGATAGTTCTTCTCGTGGATCTTAAGCTGTCTGAAAGCATAAGCTATCACCTTCCCTCTCTGTATAAGAACACAACCCAATCCAACTCGACATGCATCACAATATATCACAAAGTCCCCCATCCCATCTGGCAAGGTTAACACTGGTGTTGTAGTCAGTCTAGTCTTCAACTCCTGAAAACATTTCTCATATGCCTCAGGCCACTAAAACTTAGCCTTCTTCTGAGTTAACTTAGTCAACCGGGATGGTAGAAAAGAGAAGCCTTCAACAAATCTGGGATAATAGTCTGCTAAATCCAAGAAACTTTTTATTTCTATTGGATAAGTTGGTCTTGGCCAGTTCTTAACCACTTCAATTTTTTGTGTATCTACCCGAATACCATCTCCTGAAACAACATGGCCCAAGAAAGCCATAAACTTGAGCCAAAACTCACACTTTTAGAATTTCGCATACAACTTATGATCTTTGAGTGTTTGCAAAACCACTCTAGGGTGATTAGTATGCTCCTCCTCATCCTTGGAATATACCAGAATGTCATTGATAAACACAACTATGAACATATCAAGATATGGTCTGAATATCCTGTTCATCAAATCCATAAAAACTGCAGGTGCATTTGTCAACTCAAAGGACATGACCAAGAACTCAAAGTGGTCATACCATATTCTAAAGGCTGTCTTTAGGATGTCACTTTCCCTCACCTTCAACTAATGATAACCCGATCTGAGGTCTATCTTGGAGAAGCACGAAGCACCCTGAAGTTGGTCGAATAGATCATCTATCTTGGAAAGAGGATATTTGTTCTTTATAGTGACCTTGTTCAGCTGTTGGTAGTCTATACACATTCTGAGAGACCCGTCTTTCTTACGTACGAATAGGACAGGAGCACCCCGAGGTGAGATACTAGGCCCAATAAACCCTTTCTCTAGCAAGTCTTTCAATTGTTCTTTCAATTCTTTTAACTCTGTGAGGGCCATTCTATAAGGTGGAATTCAAATGGATTTGGTCTCGGGAATAACATCAATCCCAAAGTCAATCTCCCTATCAAGAGGGACTCCAGGAAGATCATCAGAAAACACCTCAGGAAACTCATTTACAGTACTGACTGACTCAAGGGTAGGAGGTTCAACATCATCAGACTTGACTCGCATGAGGTGGTAAACGCAACCTTTGGAGATCAACTTTCTAACTCTAAGATAAGATATGAATTTACCCTTAGGGGCAACAGGAATCCCTCTCCACGCTAAGACAGGCTCATTAGGAAATTGAAATTTAACAATCTGAATTCTACAGTCAACAGAAGCATAATAGGTGTGAAGCCAATCCATGCCCATTATCATATCAAAATCAACCATCTCCAATTCTACCAAGTAAGTTAAGGTATCTCTATAATAGATAGACACTACATAATCCCTGTAGACTCTCTCAGCTAAGATAGACTCACCAGTAGGAATAGAAATAGCAAAAGGTTCAAGCAAACACTCTAGAAGAAACCCAAACTTACTAGCCACATAAGGGGTCACAAAAGACAAGGTGGCACTTGGATCGAGCAATGCACAATAATCAAAGAAAAGACTCAAAGCATACCCATGACAACATCTGGTGTAGCCTCCTGCTCTTATCGTTTACCTATAGCATAAAGGCAGTTCGTCCCTCTTGTACCAGTAGTAGCACCCCTTTGTTGTTTGCCCGCTAGCAGGGCTGCGGATGACTGTGGTCTGCTGCTTCTCTCACTCACCTCCTCTTTGGACACTCAAAATTGAAGTGACCAGCCTGTCCACAAAAATAACAAACATCCTTGCCCACATGACACTCACCTAGATGTAACTTACCACACTTGCCACAAGGTGGCTTTCACCTCATGCCTTAGCCTTAGGTTACACTGGCCTGCGATAAGCACCCGGAGCCCTGAAATTTTGATAACCATGAGATTATGGTCATACCTGTTTGGCTTAACGGGCGCTCTTGCTATAGACTGTACAGGATGAGATGATCTCCTTTGGAAGTAGGACTTATCACCCTTATTCTATCAACTTTGCCTTTCTGTTCATCTACTCTTCTCTATCTTTCTTCTTATCCTCCTCTGTCTGCTGGGCATACACCATAATTCTAAAGATGTCCATGACGGAATAAGTAAGGCTGCCTTACATTCTTTTTGTACATGTCTGCCTAGACCAGACACAAACTTCCTCATCCTCGCCCTCATGTCTTGCACAATCTTTGGAGCATACCTTAACAGCTTGATGAACTTGAGGCTGTACTTTTTCACAGTCATCCCTCCCTGCTTGAGATTCACGAACTTGTCCACCTTTGCCTCTCTCAACTCTTAAGGAAAGAAGTGGTCAAGGAAGGTTGTCTTAAACTTTTCCATGGCTACAGGCTCCGCACTTTTACCTCTACTCTCCTCCCAATGATTGTACCACATGTTAACAACGTCCTTCAGTTGGTAGAAGGCAAGCTCAACTCCCTCAATCTCATTAGTATGCATCGCCTTCATAACCTTATACATCTCATCAATAAAGTTCTGCGGGTCTTCCTCCACCTTCGACCCCGTACACACTGGTGGGTTCATCCTCAGGAAGTCTCTAAGGCGGGTTACAGTCGAGGGCTCCTTTGAGTTAAAGCTATTACGTACCCTGACTGTTTCCTTGGGAGTCCACCAATTGAGTCAGTATGGTGATGGCTCCCCTAAATTCTGCCTCGGTAGTGGGAGCTGGCTGGGGCTGAGCAGGGGGGCCTATAGGATCTCAGCAGTCCTAGCGGGGTATCCCCATCTCCTAGCCTCTGGCTGAATCAGCACCTCTGGTTGAGCATTCGCAGCAGCTAGGGCTAGGGCATCTCTCTGAGCGACTATTCCTTTTGGCGGCATTTTATGTAAACGTATAACGCATGAGTTAAAACGAGATTTCCATAAGGTTAAACTTTATTGCGCAAATCCAGATCATCAAAGAAGGGTAACTTTTCCAAATATCCTATAGCCTCCTTCTTATGAAGTGTGGTGCACAACACACTCATAAGCAAGACTCTACTAGACACGGCTTCATAGACTCCCTAGGACACTCGAACTCTGTGTTTTGATACCAAGTTTATCACGCCCCTGGAGGGTACCCTAGACATAACTAGCACTCGAAGGCTATTGCTAACCCCCAAGTGAACCACCTAGTCTCATTGCATCCATTTAATGAACTCATATGTGGAAGATATAAAAAAAATAATATACTATTAGTGGCTATCACAATCAGTATCATATAAAGTACAAAAGAAGTATCTCAATAGAAAAAGAATAAGAAATAAGCAATCCCGACATCAACAATCAACTGTCTATGTATATAAAGCCTCTATAGCTATCCTCTAAGAAGGTACCATGATAGACCATGGCTACCACAGTCTAATGAAATAAATCAAAATAGATGAAAGATAAAAACGTCCTACGAAAGCAAAGGAGGACTCACCAAATCCCTATCTGGAAATCTGTGAACCTCAACGATTAGGCTGCTAAAATCCTCTGTCTACAGAATCTGCATCATAAAATGATGCAGCGCCAAGGGGCGTTACTACGTGAAATGTATTGTATGTAAAATGGGCTAAAATAAGCATCATGCAATAGCAATAGCTCATCAGTCACTCATCCTCAACTTAGAGTAAGAAACAGATCTCTATTACATCACTATCCATCAAGACATCCCATTATCACATCAACTTCAGAGTACTATCATCATGAAACCTATTTAGGAGTTTCTATAATCGACAACCACCACCTATGAGCCAGTGATAATACAATGAAGATATGTCATTGCCACATCCATCCAGTACCTTGCTAGGGTACAGAACAAGTCTGTCGGGGATCCCAAAAGAAGTCTGTCAAGCCCTCTGTAGGGCAAAGAAAGCATCCGCTTTCACGGTCCAATCCTCTCCTACGCTGGCCACATAGTTAATGAGTGCGAGTGGGACTCACTCTCACCCATTTCAGTGGTAATACTCCTCCCAAGACTCAATATGCTCATAAGTCTATCAATACATCAAGAATTCTCATACCTCAACCCCTACGGGCAAGAACACTCACCTCATCTCATCATCTATCAGCTCAAATAGTAGGATATATTCCTTCAATCTAAGATTCAACCCCACTCAACCCTAATAGCACTAATTCCATCTATTTCATCCATCGATACAATCATCTCATGACTCAGACTCCAACAACCACCACGTTCAAACAATCGAGGATCTAGACATTACCCCTAAGTTCATTCTTAAAGTCTTTAACAGAGAATTCATATAGGAAAATGTGAAATCATGTAATTAATACATATAAATAGTCCACAAAAATATGATGATCAACTTAACATAATTTAAAAGATTTGAAGATAACTTCAAGAAAATATTCAAGAACTTCAACCCAAGACCTATCAACTAACAATTTACAACTTAATCTATACATTAGGGCATATGGAAGAACAATTTCATGTTTTTGGTAGCCTTTATATACCTGAAATGATGAATAATCAAGTTTTCCTCCAAGAATTAGCACTCAAAATTTGAAACCCTCCGCTCTCTGTTCTTCTTCTTTCTCTCAGGAACTCTCATTTAGACTTAGGAAAAATGGGTTTGTAAAACCCTTTCGTACGAATTAATACTCTAAAACACGTTTTTGGGACTTAAAATGGGTTGAGAATGATCCAAATACCCTTCCTAAAATTTAAAAGAAAAATTTTAAAACTGGTGTACACCCCGCGACGCGCCAGGGGCGCGGACCAGTACATTTTCACTATTTTTCAAAAATTTCAATTTTCGTTGAAAAATTGAAGAAAAACCTAAGTGTTTCTTCGCGAATGCTCTTAAATCGGGTCGAGATCATTTTTTGACTCGATTTTCTGCGCTAATTGCATTTTTTGACTCGATTTTCCGCGCTAATTGCAAATTCATTCTCAGATTTCCCATTGAAGCTTTGGAAGACGCTTTGTGCGCACGGTTACATTTTGGGACATTTCGGTAATTTCATGGGGTGTTACACCAGCCTCCACCCCATACGAAAAAAGAATTATTTTTTAAAAAAAAAAATTTAACTTTTTACTCCAACCCCTTTCCCCCGGGGACCACCTAGCCCCTCACTCCCACCCCCACCCCTACCCCATTCAAAAAAATAAATAAATTTATTATTTAAAAAAATTAAAATTTTAAAATTTTTATTTTTTTTACTCTAACTCAGTCCCCCACCCCCACTCATTATCTTTATAAAATTTGTCGTAATCTACATGCATAACTTACTTGGTGTAATTATTTATCGATTCATATTATATTTATAAATTAAACATTTTAACAGGCTCTCCTCAAATATCAAGACCAGTTAAATGTTGGATAACTGAGATTTTAATTTTTTTTCAAGATATATATTGTCTATTTCACATTTCATAAGCCAAATATTATTTTTAAAAAAATAAAAAGAAAAAGGTCACCCCAATTTTTAAAGAACTAGATAATCCTTTTCCTATGAATCATAAGCAGAGAAATTTGTGTAGAAGAGGAAATAAGTTATCATGAGAATAATAACTAAAGTTAGTTCTTCTTCGTTCATGTAGATGATGATGGCTATTAATTGGGAAAAGGGCCATTTTAGAAAGAAAAAAATCGCTTAGAATTTAATTAATTCAAGAAAAATTATTTTTTTTTTGAAAAATAAGTGTCATCACTTAATTTTTAAAATAAGTTAATGTTGATACTGAATTTTTACCCTCCACATCACAAATTACCGAGTTTTTTTAATTGAAACTAATTAATTTTTCGTGTGGCGGGGGTGCCCATGTACCCCTATTTTTCCTATTTCTTTATTTCCTCTCTCTCACATGCTTTCCTTTTCCTCAATTCCCCTTTTTTCTTTCCCACTCCCCTATACCCTTTTCCCCTTTCCCTTGTCCCCTTGTCCCCCTCTTCTTCTTCTTCATTAGAAAACTCAACGAAACTAGCAACACGAAAAAAAAACAAAAATCAGCACTCCAATGTTCAACATCCACTCTCCTCGCACGTTCAATCTGACATCGACAAACCGAGCCCCCATAACTCGTTGTCCCTAACGCGTGCCCCTTTAGGTCAAATCGATCGTTTCCTTCACTATTTCAAACCCTAATTTGCCTCCTATAAATACTCATGTTCTTCACCAAAAAAGGGGGGAATAGCAGATGATAGCGGCGACGATCGATAATCCTAAATCCTAAAAAACTGGATTGATTTTTAGCGAGCAGGGGCAGGGGCCGATTCTAAATTCGAAACACTAGCAAGCTTACTCGATTTTTCATAGCCATTTTTTATTTTCAAAACTTGATATAGTTCATAGATCTTTGAGTTGATTTCGAGAAACTCGTTTGATTTTTAAAATTTTGAAATTGAAATTTTTGGGTCTGAGGCTGTCAGATTTTTAATTTTGGTAGTGTCAAAGTCGCTTTCAAACTCGTCGTCCCAGTTCCTACTCAAAAAAAGGTAATACTTCACTCTCGTTCTTTTGTTTGAATCTCATATACTGTAAGTTGAATGTGAGTGTTGAGGGTGTATCAAAGTTGTTCATGTTTACATTAGTCTGGTTCTAGCTGGAGGTGCTCTATTAAGAGTAAGATGATTCAGTGGTTTGTTGTAGACTGATTGATAATGCTTACTCCTTTTTCTATGAATGCAGTTCGTTAACAGTGTTACTGAATTCATTCGCACCTTAATATTGTCTTGCATCTCTTAAACTCGAGCCTTAAGCCATAAGCTGTCATGATGAGTTGATGCTGTGATTTCCCTGTTAAAGAATGGAATCTATGTTGCTTGTCGATTTCAAGTTTCTTGTCTGACTCTGGGTCTCTTAGTTGATTTCAAGTTCTTTCATCTCTGGAAATTAGTTTGTTATTACGTTAATAAGATGATGTTGCCTCAAGTAAGACATAGGTTATGTTTTAGTTTCACTGTAGCATGTCGAATATGTTCTATCTTGGAGTTTCGCCTTTCCTAATATATTTCGAGAGTCTAAAAATGGTTTAATCCACAGAATAGCTACTGGTTTGTTTATGTGTTCACAATAAGATGTATGTGGTTTAAAGCAGAGCTTTGTTCATTTGTTCATATTTCTTGGTCGTTCTGTTTCCATCTCGTAATGTTTCTCATTCGATTGAAAACTCGAGATTCTTGGCTATAGCTTCCTATTTCCAGCTCAAACGCCATTTATTTTATCTAACCTGTTTTAGGTTTGGTTTTCTTGGAAGGTTTATGTGATTTGAAAGCACTTGTTAGGTTGAATAGTTGTTATATCTATATGGTTTTCGACCATGTGTTTTGATTTATACACACTTTATGCACTCTGTTTTCATCTCTTAAGATTTTCGAAGTTATTTGATGCTAAAATGTTGTTATTATCTCCTTTGTTCACTATCGACTATTTCAAGAACAAAACTTGTTAATTCTTGCTTGTAAGGAGTTCTTATTTAAGTCCATCTATGTATGTGTTTATCTTTATTTCTCATGTCCACGGTTGATTCTAATCTTTACTCCTTTGTTCGCATGTGGTTCGATCCGAGTCTATTGGGACCTTTATCCTTTGCATTTTTCGATGGGCCATGGAGACCCAAACCCCTTATTCCTCGAT
>DF368826.1:449-16135 GCA_000787875.1 Solanum virginianum
GATATTTTATAAAAGAAACTCAAAAAGGTAATTATCCTACTAATATCTATGGACTACAACTTTTATTAGATCATCTGAGATTCCAAGTCAAATTAAAAATAACATGTTAAAAGCATATATATATTGTCGGGTTGGTTTGGCCTCGGGTTGATTTTTTAAAATCAAAATCAAACCAACCCAAATATAGTCGGGTTTTTTTGGTCAATACCAAACCAAGTCAAATCAAACCACTAGTCGAATTTTTTTCTCGAGTTGACTTGATTTACAGTTTTGTTCGATTTTCGGTTTGATTTTGTTCACCCCTAATCCTCTCCATTTGCTATTTGGTGTCAAAAAATTTGTTGATTAAGAATAAATATTTGATTAACTTAATATCAAAGAATAAATATTTTACTAAAAATCATTGGTAGTACTAAGCCTGTTTCACTTATCAATGATAGAAATATATAATCTTAAATTTATTTTGTAAAATTCTTTATTATAGCAATAAGACACAAAAGAATCCCTCAGGACTTGCAATTAATGGTAAAAGCACAATGCATGATACGTAGATTATGCGCATATCATGATTATATTATATAATATAAAATTCATCAAGAGACAATAAACAAAAAAAACGAGATAGTAGAACAGTAATAACAACAATACTAATAAGAAAACAAAACCAAAATACCTATGAAGAGAGAAATTTTTATTAGACTATGGTAATAAAACATTATTCTTGAGAAGAACATCCATTCTACCAAAAAAAATAAATAAATAAACATGACAAAAATATATATGACTACCTATAAATTAAATAAATAAAATGATTGTGTATAATCCCCCTATTTTCCTATGGTTTTGAAGGGCCTTCAAGACGAATATAATCATACATGAGTCCAGCAAACGGTCCATAAGGTGATGCTTGCTTCAAATATATTATATTTTCACCAATATGAAGTTGAGTCCCTGGAATTTCAACATTGAAAATCATATATAATCCATGAATCCCATGTCTTGCTATTGCATTACTTGTCCCAATTGGTGAACTATCAAACCATGCCCTTGGTCTTGTTGGATCATTTATCCACACCTATGAATATATAAATTTAAGAAAAAAAATGTATATATTACCTTTATGTTATGAAGATATAAAGAACAAAATAATGAAGAAAAAAGAGTAGAGTAGTTATTGTTCAATACATGTAACATAAAATTATATTATACAATAACAGCAATAACATATTCTGTGGAATTTCCCCAAGTGAGGTCTGGGGGTGGGGGGGAGGGGCTAAAATATACACAAATTTTATCACTATCTCATAGAAATAGAAAAGTTATTTTTAGAAAATCCTTGTCTAAAAAATTAAACCCCATAAAAGATATATTATGCGAGGGTAAATTAAAGAACATGTTTGTTCCTTCTATTGCTAGTAAATTTGAATTATAATTTAAGCATATATTTAATTTAAAAAATAAAATGTGCACATTTGACATTCCTACTTGAGAATTCACAAATTTCTAGAAATATTAACCATTATACTATTTACTAGGGTAATTAATATACATCTAAAAGTAGTTCAAATATAATACATTTTCTAAATAAAATGGATCAATAACACACATCTTAACTAATCAAAGATTAAAGGCATTGAGTCATATATCAGAAGAATCAAAATCCGAATTAATCAGCGACCAAAAGTACTATCATCTCTATAAGGCGTTACTTTATTACGTAATTTTCTTACTCCGTGGGTACATAAAACTTAAACTTGTTTAATATTTGATTTTCTTAAAAAATTTAAATTTTTTTCCTTGACGAATTTTATAAACTTATAACAACAACAACATATTCAGTGGAATTTCACGAGTGGGATCTCGAGAGGGTAAAATGTACACAAACCTTATCACCACCTCATATAGGTAGAGAGGTCGTTATTTCCTGAGTACCCTCGTCTTAAAGTTAAAAGATGTAAATTAATTAGGGTAGAGATGAAGATTTCATACTAGCAAATGTGCATAAGATGCAGAAGCCAAAGCTATATGAAGATGATATGTGCCTCTAGAATCCACATTTTTAACATCAAAAACAATTTGCCATGTTGTTGGTGAAAAACTCCCATCTTTATTTCTCCTGCAATTAAAATTTAAAATAGAAAAAACATGGAATTATTATAAGTGATTATTGAAAAAATAAATTAGACTTATAAATAATTAAACAAACATTAATTAATACCTGTTTACATGGGCAAAAAACCAATCCTTTCGAAAATCACTAACACCAACTTTGTACACTAAATCTCCATTAGGATATAAATCAGTGTAACGAGCCCATAAACCATATTGTCTAAACCTGTAATTAGAAAAAGACGATCCGATCATCGATGTATAAAATATCTCATGTTCAAAATATCTAGAAAACTATGAAGGCATAGCATCTCGAGAAGTGTGACATAAATAATCTACCCTAATGCAAGTATTAGCGACTGCTTTCAGCAAATTAGAAGTCGTTAATGAATTGAAAACTTACTTATGTACAACAGTGTCAGTGTACAAATAATTTTGAAGGCCAGGCAATGGATCAGGTATAAAAAATTCAGCAGCAGTTCTATCTGCAAATCCAATTTCCCATAAAGGTGGACCATTTCTTGGAGCTTCAAAAATTAATTTACCTAATTTTGTGTCCTTTCCTGCACCAAATAAAAAATTAAAAAACACATTGTATTATTTAATATATACAAAATTATTATCTTAAAATTAGATAAACCTTGTGTGACGAGCACATTAGAAGTGAACTCATAATTTCCCATAACTCCAAGGACCCAAGAATATAATCCATAACTTCCCGGTCTAACATTATTTATCTTGAAGTTACCAGAATCATCCGTTTGAGTCCAAAATTGATAACCCTGTCAATAATAAATAAATAAATAAATAAATAAATAAATAAATAAAACAATATACTTAATTAAGATTTTAAAATATAACCATAAAAAAAAAATTAATTACCTTAGTGTTACTTTGCCAAGATCCAGCAAGTCCACGTTCAGCAAGTCCAATATATGCATTTAATGCAGGAGAACCATCTTTATCTATGTACCTAAAAAAAATTATAATATTAATTTATAAATTATCAAACTTACATACACCGACAATATAAAAAATTACACGTACATATTTAGTATCAAATATCCAATAATTTGAAGTAAAATTCCAAATATATCCTTCCATTGGGGGTATATTTGGAATATCAAATAAGTAATGGGTATATTTTTTTTTAAAATTGTTAGTGTATACATGTTAAACTCGATTTTAGTTAAATTATTTATTAATTATAGAATAATATCTTAATAATTACCAATCATGAACCATTAATTGGCCACTAACTGAGCCACGTTGATTTGCATGGAGATAATCTGGTGATGCAGGAAAATCATAGGGCCATTTTTGTGTTTCTTCATTCATCTGCAAAATTAATTGACAAACTTTTAGTTAAATTAAAAATCAATTACTTAATGAAAAAATTACTTTGATACACAACTTATTTTATAATATTCTCTAAAATTTTCTATCAATTGAAAAAAAAATTACAAAAATTTCTACTCTCCTATTTTCTAATACATCACTGTATACACTGTATTAGTAGAATACATTACTTTACGTGATGTGTTGGGACGTTGGATATATCATTTTACGTGATGTATTGGTCGGATGCATCAGTCACGTGATGTATCAGGACGTCGAATACATCATTTTATGTGATATATTAGTTGGAAACAAGACATAGATAATGTATTCAGATTCCACTAAATTTAAAGGACTTTTATAATTTTAAAAAAATGAGAATAAAATATAATTAGCTCTTAATAATATATGATAATTACCTGTCTTTTAGCATCTTCCCAAAGTATGGTATGATCATTGCTAGAATCTGAATTAACATAGAAAAAAACAGGCCCAAAAACTTTAGTCCAAGCCTCTCCATTTGTTAATGAAACTCCCAATTGTGGCCCTGCATAATGACCACTGAAAAATATCTGTAGAAAATAAAAATATAAATTACTCAAACATTTATAATAATAATAATAATAATAATAGTTTCACTTACAAGGCTATATACGACTAGTTAAACGCAAATTCTTATGAGTAGGATCTGTAGAAGATAGGATATATAAAATTATCTTTATTTTTATGGCACAAATTGATTATTTTTTATAGACTCTCGAATCAAAAGAAGTAAAATCAAAGTAGTATTCAAAAGAAAATAATAACAATAGAATAGCAAGACGAACAAAGCAAGTTTCCAATTATATATTGATTGTATAAAAGTTTCATATACTATTAGTGAATACAAATTAAATAGATGTTTTTCTTTGTATACAAAAGACTATTTCTGATAGACTCTCAGGTCAAAAGAAGTGAAATCAAAGTGGGATTCAAAAGAAAATAACGATAATAGAGTAACAAGAGGAATAAAGCAAGTTTCATATATCATTCTAACTAAAACGCTTGATCGTATATTGACTATATAAAAATTTATTATACTATCAGTGTTTCTTTGTATTTAAAAGATATATATACTTACAGCCATAGATGTTGGACCAACATGAGATGTAAGATCTTGCTTCATAGGTCCACCATTACAATATTCATAACTTGGTGAAATTACCCAAAACCCCATGTGTGGAGTATCACTTATCCATCCATGTACCTTAATATTTCTAACCTCATCTGCATATTGGTATTTGTCATCAACCTAAAAAGGTAAAAACAACATACTTAAAATTAGTAAACATTTAAATTATATATATACGCTACTCATACAAAACTTGATCATATTAGATCTGACAAGTGAAAGATGGTGTATACACGCTATTCGTACAAAACTCAATCATATCAGACTTGACACAAGTAAAAGATGTTGTATACACGCTATTTATATAAAATTGGATCATATCAGACATGACAAAAGTAAAAAATATTGTATACACGCTATTCGTACAAAAATCGATCATATCAGACTTGACACAAGTAAAAGATATTGTATATACGATATTCGTACAAAACTCGATCATATTAGACTTGGCACAAATAAAAGATATTGTATACATGCTATTCGTACAAAACTCGATCATATCAGACTTGACACAAAAAATAACTATTTTGTACGTGTTACGTTATCAGTGCATAGAACATAAACTCGATAAAAATATTGTTACCTCATTTTTGAGTCTAGGGTTTGATGGATTTGTAAGTTTAACAGCTTCTTTAAAATCAAGTGTTTGGCCACTTGCACGATCCTCTTCTGATGGCATTACTCTTTGTCTATCGTCTGATATTGCCATAAAATGAAACCTAATAATAAAAGTTTAAAATAAAAAATCAACAAATTAAGATTATACTTATCCCTTTAATTTTAAGCGATTTTCGAGAAAAAAATTGAATTTACTTGTCGGAAATTCTTATGACAATTAAACTCGTTACAATAAAATTAATAAGAGAGCAAGATTGTTACAGAGGAGAAAGATATCTGGCATGGAAAGACGATTTTCGAATATTTTAATACATTGAGTATAAACTTGGTTCCAAAAACTTTGATAGTCATAATAAAATATTGTTATAGAGGATTAAATAAGTCAAACTAAATTTCATGAAATTTTGTAAGGCATTATATTAAAAATTAATAATTGAAGAGTAATAAATAAAACTATTTATAGAGTATTAATAATAAACTTACAATGATTTGCTGAGCTTAATAGCAATTCTAGCTTCATCCAAATTTATTGCTGGCCATCCTTTTAAATGTTCAAATATTCCATATGAATAAAATCCAGAACTCCCACGTAGCATCACATACCTATATATATTTATTTTTACAACACAAATCAACATTTTTTTTCATATAATAATTCACGACAGTTCAATCACAAAGTATTTAGTATTTACACATAGTTCGAGAATAGGTCACATAATTTCAAGGGATATAAAGTAGACAGTTTATTCTAGTGCAAGCATTAATGATAGCTTTCATGGCTCGATATATAATAGAGAGACAACTTTATCGTTGCGCACATGCTCCTGGCCCTTCTTCTTCTTTTTTTTTTTTTCCATATAATAATTCAAGCATTAGTGACTGCTTTTACGGCTCAATAAGTCTCGAAGAGACAACTTTATCATTACTCACATGCTTCGTACCCTTTTTTCATATAATAACTCATAACAGTTTAGTACACAAAACTTTTAGCATTTACATAGAATCTGAGAAAAGGTCACATAATTTCAAGGGACATAAAATAGACAGTCTACTCTAATGCAAGCATCAGTAACTGCTTCCACGGCTCAATATATCACACAGAAACAACTTTATCATTGCTCACATGCTCCCAACCCTTCTTTTTTCATATAATTTCAATATATCATATTATAAAAATTAATGTTAATTAATTTTCTAAAATAAAATCTCACCTTTTGTCAACATTTAGAGGAGGATTGTTACCATTCAAAGGATCATGTATTTTTTTGAAAGAAACTTCAACTTTGTTAACATCTCGTGCTATCACACTAAATTTTGAAGCAAGAAGCCTGCCACAAAATCAATAAAAATTACACATAAAATTCTTTTTTTTTTCTTAAATAAGAAAATTAAATTATATAAAGAAAAACCAAAATGAAAAGACTTACGTGTCAAATTTACCATTCCACACAGTATCCCAATATCTGCAGTTATAATTAATATAATAAAACAAATGTACTAAATAATTAATTACTGAATAATATATATATTAATCTCTAAATTATAAAATAAAATCAAAAAAGGAAGAAAAAAATTATAACTTACCCCCTTTGTGTTTCTTGTAAAGGTTCAAGAAGATTATCAATACCATTATATTTAACTCCAAAAATAGCACCAGTAGGATTAGTTAGAGAAAGTTGCACAATGCCATTATCAATTACCACCTAATAAAAAAAATTGATTATGGTAAGAAAAATTATGTAATTGTTGAAATAATAATAATGTCACATAAACTGAAACGATTAAATCAAAATAAATAAAGGAATTTTTACATAGCGACTTGTGACAGTCAATGTGACAGGAGGAGAAAGTCGTTGTAAATTATCTTTGGCTGAAATATTCCTGTAATTTGATTATAAGAAGAAGTTAAAAAAAAATATATTTATATATATAAAAAAAATATATATTTTAATCATCGTCTATTTTTTAATTTTATTTTACGTACCTTGAACCATTGACAAGCAAGAAAAATTGGAAAATAATAGCAACGTAATACAAAAATAATTTCCCCATATTTTCAACACTGCAATTAATAGGAAAAAAAACAATAATGTTAGAGAAAATCCACAAATATTATCATATATCATGCATGAAAAAAAACCCACTTCTAAATATGGATTCGAACACTTTATTGAATACGAAATCATCTTTATTAGAAAATATTTTATCTTTAGTTGATTTGAGTTTAATCAAGAGTTCTTAATTATGGGATTGTTAATCTGTTGGAAAATTTAAAAAGATGACAATATAGACTTTATCACCTATTAATTAACGTATATGAAGTGACGCAGCTACATTGGTTCAAGAGTTTCGAAAAATTGAACTATGCATATAGAAAATAATATATATATATATGTAAAAAAAAAATAACTATTTAGATATATACTACTAAAGCTTTGAACATTCTTAGCAAAATTTCTAACATCGTCATTGATTATTTACGTATGATTGATATGTTGTTCCTTTAAGTAATAATGATAATTGTATAGTACAAATTCTAATTTTTCCAATGAAATAATTTTATACAAATTTCCTATAATTAATGTAATATTCAATATGAAATTAAATCAATTTCAAGAACATTATTTAGATGAAAGAAGAGAGGAGTCAAGTACTCTGAATTCACAGAGTTTCCTTAAGGAAATTATTCCCCTCAAAAGTACCCGAGGTTATGGAATATTCTCTCCCAGGATAAAGTGACTCACGAAAAATAAATAGCGGTACCTCAAATTTTGTTGTCCAGCGAACCACTCAATGACTTGTAATCACACTTGAATTTTTTGAAACAACATTTTTTCTTTTTGAAACTTGTCTTAAACCTTTCTACCAAAAGTTCCTTTGTTTTTCTCTTAAGTTCTCCCAACATCTAAGAAGGATTCATATAAAGGATGGAATAATGCACCGAAATCCAAAAGATTGCATGAATGCTCATGAATGACATGAATTCATTCATAGTTACAACTTTCACATTTTTTAAATACACCAATCTTTATACAATATACCATTATCCATTCACCCATTATATATTGAACCTAACACGATATACAAAATTTATATATTGTAGTTTAAATGCTAAACAAAAAACCCAATAATTTTGAGATTACAATAAGAAAAGTGAGAAAGAAAGAGAGGAAAGAGTTAATGAACTTACAAAATATTTAGTGAAAAAAATTGGTACAATTTCTATGAGTATTTGTATAAATATATATAGAGCCCTTAATATGTAATTAATATCAATTAAGTACACAACGAACATATTCCTTATTTAAATTCTCCTAATTTAATTAAGGCAATATGGAGTTTTTTTTAATTTTTCTTAAAGTAAAATGGAAAGTTGAAGTTTATTTATTTATTTATAATTTTTAGGAAAACCTCAGATAAATTAGCAGTATTTCTTTCAACGCAAGGCGGCTACATGAAGGAAAAAAAAAAAACTTACCATAATTGTCAATTTATGTAGAGAATATTTGAATTTAATAAGTACAATAATTAGATATTCAAAAAATATTTTTTAAAAATTAGAATTTACAAATACAACTTTTTTTTGGGTCAATTTGATGAATTTTTTAAAAATTAAAATTCAGATAATTTGACTTTCCAGAAGCAAAATATGAGATTAGAAGAAAGTATAAGGCAAGGAATTCTTAGAACAAGGAAAAAATTCAGTTTATATTATACTTCTTTAAATATAAATATATAACAATAAAAAAATTACATAAAACATGGAAAGATTTGTAATTTATTCTATTAATTTATCATTCTTTAGTTTTTTCTATTTCTTTTTTTTTACGTACCCAACTTGGTGCTTCTAAACAAAGGGTTGGTTTAATTAGAGATTTCAGATATAAGTCGCGTGGATGATGAAAGAATTCTCAATTCACATGCTTTAAAACTTGTACTCGGCCTAAGTGATGTTAATTCAAATTAATAAACAATTTGTTCAAGACATGAAACATAATATCATTTTAATTTTAATTATTCAAGATTAATAGATTAAGAAATAATTAAATATCGACTTTTTTAACGCTATGTATCTTCTTGATCATTCAAATTCTATCATGTATAACCAAAAGACTTCATCATTCTATATCATCTAAAAGCTTAAGTCAAATAATAATTCCTTCTAATTAATTGTTTTCATCTGAAGGACCTTCAAGACGAATATAATCATACATAACTCCTCTAAAACATGATTCACCTCTAGTTTGCTTGAGATACATAATATTTGTTCCAATACCAAGGAGAGAACCAGGAATACTTATAGTATATAGCCTGTATATTCCATGTATACCATGTCTTGCTATCGCGTTCTCCTTCCCAATCAACCCTGTCGTATAGTGAGGAGCATCCGTTTCTGGATCATTGAATCGAACCTAAAACATTGAAACGAACATGTAATTAGTCGAAAAGACTATGAAATAGCCACTGTCATGGAGTTTCAAATTTCACGAAGAAAACTTCATGACGCTAACTATTTCTCAAATAAAGAAGATTATTATTAGTCCATACTTGCAATTCAGCTACATGTGCTTGGGCCAATGCTAGATGAAGAGTATAATTTGAGAATTCATCAACATCTTCAAGACCAAATACAACCTGCCATGTTGTTGGTACACAAGTCTTGTTTCCATCATCACTGTATACGTCACGAAAAGTCGAAATCAAGATTCTATAAAGTGTGTGTTTGATATGACAGAAGTCATTTTCTAGCGTTTGGTTATCATGAGAAAATATTTTACATGAATATATATTGACTAATTGTATCATACTAAAGAACTTTCACTTATTATGTGAAGGGAAGGTTCGACTGATAAAAACTATGTCACTCATACTCTTCAAAAATATCGTAAGAGACATATGGGTGCAACAATATTTTTAGAAGATCCAAGCAATATAGGATAAAAGATGCTAAATTATGTAAAGATGTCAAATATATCTATGATAAAAACTATGTTACTTGGACTCCTTCAAAATTATCACCAGCTACAAGTTGGATCATACAATAGGGTAAGCTCAATGCACTAAAGCTCCCATTATGTGCAGGGTTCGAGGAAGGGCCAGGCCACAAGGGTATATTGTACGCAACCTTACCTTGCTTTTCTGCCAAAGGCTGTTTCCAAGGCGTGAACCCATGACCTCGGATCGAACAATAAGTTATGCATTTTTTTTTAACGATATGATATACAGATGCAACAATATTTTTGGAGATTCCGAGCAACGCAAGATAAAAAAGATGCTAAAAGAAGTTGTGAACTTACTTGTAAAAATATCTATTGACATGAGCAAAGAACCAATCTGTTTGATAGTTATTTAATCCAACAGTAAACACCAAATCTTCATAAGGGTATATCTCTGTATACCTATCCCATAATCCATATTGCCTATACCTGAAAAACGAAAAAACCAACGAACTAAATTTCTCAGTAACAACAATAACATATTCAGTAGAGTAGTGTACATGCAAATGGAGGATGTTTCCAACCTTTCTTCATTGTGTACAACATATAATTGGTTTAAGAGTCTTGGTTGTGGATCAGGGATGAAGAATTCAGCAGCAGTCCTATCAGGAATTCCAATTTCCCATAATGTTGGACCATTTCTTGGGGCATCATAGATAAGATTTTCTAACCTTTGACTTGATCCTGTTATGTAGAAACAATTTAGTATAACCTATAACCAACAACAACAAATCCAGTAAAATCCCACAAGTGGGGTCTGAGGAGGGTAAAATATACGCAGATCTTACTACTACCTCATAGAGATAGAAAGGCTTAGTATAACTTATAACCAATCACTAAAATTTCAATGGGTACTAAGATCTTAGAAAAGGAAGTCTTAGAGCAACAATAAAGTTTGAGACGTGGAATTAACTAGTGATACTTGCATCACGACAGGCTATATATTTACGTTACATCACTTAGGTATGACCTTACATGAACATGAATTGTTTCATGCACCTTAGGTATGACCTTACATGAACATGAGTTGCTTCATGCACCAACCAAACTTTTTAGGTACAAAAGATTTGAATCCATCATTGTAAAAAAAATGTAATCATCATGGACTCTACACGTCACCTTTGTTGCCTCACTCATGTTAGATTCTTCGAAAATGCACTACTTCTGGGGGATTTAATACGTACCAGACAGCATTTTTTAAGAGTCTGAGCTACAATAGCTTGCCTCTCTGTTTTAGGACAATATCTTATTGGCTCACCAAAGTCTAACAATCTAAGTTACAAATAACATTGACTTTGAGATGTAACATTGAAAAGCTTATGACATGTTTAATATGACAAGTTCTAAAAAAAATCATTTTTTTCTTAAACTTCGTACTAATTCAAACATAGAACGGAGGGCGTATTAGCTAACCTGGGGTGACAATGATGAACGGATCGTAAATGTAATCTCCAGGAAATCTAGGGACCCAAGCATATAAGCTATAATTCCCCGGAATCACATTCTTGATCAAGAAATATCCCTCGTTATCCGTTTGAGTCCAAAATTGATAAGCCTGAACAACAAACATACAAAATGGCTAATTTTGCAATTCAATTAATAAATAGCTATTTGCAAAAATAGCCTATTTAAAATTTGACCTTGCTTTCATATTGCCAAGATCCAGCATTTCCAGGAGCAGCCAGTCCAATGTAGGCTGAGTTTGCAATAATAAGACTTTGGCTAGCAAAGCTACAAAGAAGAAAAAAAATTATAGCTCATCGATGAACCGTGTCACTCCTTTTAACGAATTGTTCAGGCAATTTTTGTGTTAAATGTACCTATCTCGGACGAGTAATCTGCCACTTACAATTCCACGTTGATCAGCTCGAGCAAAATTCTCCGAAAGAGGGAAACTGTATGGCCAATTTTCAGTTTCTATGAACATCTGTTTGTAAAATTGAGTGAAAAAACAATTACTACTATATGTTTGCACTTATGGCAATATTACACAAATAGCCAGACAGATTTACTGTTTATGTATATTATCTTACCTGTTCTTTTGCATCAGCCCATAGTGTGAGGGTGTCTTGTTCATCAGGTGAAAGTGAGTTTAAATAGACCAAAACTGGGCCAAAAACTTTTCTCCAAGGCTCTCCATCTCGAAATTGTAGTGCCAACGCTTCTCCAGCATAGTGTGTACTAAAGAACATCTGTTACATAAGTTAAATAAGAAATGTGACTACTCAATAAGTAATCCGGTTAAAGATTGACCATGACCTGGAGTGACCATTTATCAAAGAACGACTCTAATTGGCAAAGGTTGATCAGTCATATAGACCAACTAACCAAGAGGCTAGTATTTGTCCCATGACATCATAAGATTTCGAAATTTTAAGTCATATGTGTCATTTTCATCGAAATTATTTAAATGTATACACATGTGATACACATGTTGTACACCTATTAATTTGATGTGAACACGTATAAGTTACTTACGTTTAGAGTTGTTGGGCCGGTATGAGAAGTAAGATCTTGTTTGACAGGCCCACCATGTCTAAACTCATTGCTTGGAGTAATCATCCAAAACCCGGTTTGTGGAGCCGGGCTGATCCACCCATGGACCCGGTTATCTTTATTCTCACAAGAATATTGATACTTGTCATCAACCTAAAACACGTAAATTTTTCGAAAATAAATAATTAAATACAAAACTATATAGTAAAAAGATAAAATTATTTATGAAATTTACCTCTCCTTTGATGAAAGAATTGGCTGGATTTGTAAGAAGAACAGCTTCTTTATAATCAAGTTCTTGGCCCGTTTCACGATCATGGGCCGTTGGCATGACCCGTTGTCGTTCATCTGAAATTGCCATATATTGGAACCTGGCCCAATGATGAAAATTATTAGGGAAAAGAGCACTTACATCCCAAAAATAAAACTATTTACAAACGTCTGTCCTCTTACTTTTACATTCGTCCCTTTTTAACTATTTAAACTTTAGATATCATCAGAGTATATATATGTACTGTGATGGTATCAGAGAGAAAGAAGCAAAATTTGTGTTTCAGTGAAAACACTACGTATTTACTCGTTGATACTATTAGAATATATGTACCCCGATGGCATGCATCAAGGAAGAATAAACACTTGTTCAATGAAAAAAACTACTCAATTACGGTTTGATACCAATATAATATATATATATATATATATATATATATATATATATATATATATATATATATATATATATATATATATATATATATATATGTATATTCTGATGATATCAAAGATAAAAAAGTGGTATTTCAATGAAAATGCTACTCATTGATACCATTAGAGTATATATTTTGATAACACTAAGGAAACATAATTGCTATTTGATACCATCAAAATATATATACACTATGATGATATCTAGACTGAAGAAGCAATGTTTACCAACAAGGTAGACAAGTAAATAGTTAGGATCGTAGGTCAAATCAAAGTAAATATATTGAATTATATCTAATTTAGAGAAATATTTTTGCTAATAGATCAAATTTGTGTAGTATTCCCATCTAAAACTATTCCTACTATAATTATTTTCCAAAATAAAAATTATAAACCATGTCCCCATTATCCCTAATAAAAGGCATAACAAAACAAAAGGTTAAAAAAAATAGAAAGGGCAAAAAAAAAAAAAACAAGAGCAGCTCAATGTACAAAACATCTCGCGTTAGTAGGATCTAGTAATGAAGAAAGTCTACCACAATGTAAATATCGATAAATGCTTCCATAACTCAAATACGTAATGAATAAAATAGAGTATAAAATCAGATAAAGAAATACATACAAATTTTCCTTGAGCTTGAAGACTATTCTTCCTTGGTAAACATCAATATCTGGCCATCCTTCTAAACGCTCCAAAATTCCATAACAATAAAATCCAGAAATTCCTCTCAATATTATAAACCTACAAAAAAAAAAGGTTAAAAATGAATATTTCATCTCTTAAATAAATAAAAACTTAAATAATACTTAAAAGGGGAAAAAAAAGGAGTGAAATTATCACCTTTTGTCAATATTCATTGAAAGATGTGTGGAATTTAAAGTATCCCAAATCTTTGTAAATGAAAGTTCCACTTGATTTTCATTTTCCATAATAACCTTAAAATCTGTTGTATGAAGTCTGCAAATAATAACAAATTCAGTATAATTTTACGGGTGAAATTTGAGATAAATAAAATTTAGTATACTTTCATAAGTGAAATCTGAAAAAAAAAATAATATATATGCAGAGGTTTTTTCTTATAAACACTCGGCTCAAAAAGATATCGTAAAGATAAGCAAAAATAACAAGAAGATTAATTTAATTATGTACTATTAAAAAATATCCAATTTTATCCCTTGTTATACTTTGGAATAACTTCTATTTTCGTTGTTAGTAAAGTGTCTCGCATTTATCCTTATCACTAACAAATCTCTCGTGAAATGAATAGAAATTGCATAAATTCTGCTTTCTTTTTATCTCATGTTTTTCGTTGGTCAAGAACCAACGAAATCTAGACTTCGTCACTACTCATACAGGCTTGACGGAGTTAAGCTATATTGAGGGAATCACATTGTCTCAATCAATCAAAAAAATCTCAACTAGATAAATTCATTTATTTCACAATTCTTCTGGTCACACCTTTTCCTCGTTACTTTCTATATTTCTATGTGCAATGATGGAGATGGAATACTTGAGATCAGCAGAATTCTAAAACTACGGAACCAACTGGTTCCATCGCAAAAAAGATAAGACCTTATCCATTTATTTTTTAAATTATAGTATCTGAAATAGTTAGCGTGCACATGGACTATGATTAATTTTATATATTGAACACTTGTTATCTCCCACGAGCACAAAAGTAAAAGAGATTTTAATTGATGAAAACAAATTACATAATCATGTTGTTGCCTTCATTAATTACTTTAAGAGCCAAAAATTTGTAGAAATTAAGATGGATACATATAAAGAACAAGAAGACTTACTTGTCAATAATCCCTGATTCTGCTGGTTTGTTCCAAACAATATCCCAATACCTAATTTTATTTTCAAGTATACAAAGTAAAGTCAATATTGTGAATTAAAAAATAAAAATTGAAGTAAAAAATTAAAAAAAAAAAAAACTTACCCCCTATTATCATCTTTATTTCCATTTTCCAATAAATTATCAATCCCATTGTATTGTATTCCAGTGATCATTCCCCCAGGAACAGAAAAAGTAACACTAAATAATCCATTATCCACTACAACCTTCAAAAGCAAAAAAGACAATAATTTTTTTTAAAAAAATTTGAATATATAAGAGGGGAATAAAAAAAATATTATATATGATCCAAAAAAATTGAAATTAACATAGAAGAGAGGGGAAAATGGGAATAATTGCAATTTACAATCACAAAATATTATGAAACTATAATTATCAATTTCTATATCT
>DF368825.1:4738-15008 GCA_000787875.1 Solanum virginianum
GATGTTTATTCATTAATTTTTAAAATTCTTTTTATAAAACCAATAGATGAACAGTATTTTTTTAAAAATAATAATATTTTGTAGAGTTTCTTTAACTTTTTTTTATTGAAAAATAACTGAGGACAACATGTCAATGATGTTTCGTAAATAACCAATTAAATTAAATAAAATCATATATTTTATTATTTATTTATATTCAAGTTGTCTGGGCATAACTCAAATACTAGCTTTTTAATTTTTTTTTTTTATTCAACTCAATATGGTAGAAAGAACCCACCTTCAATACGAGAAAGAGACGGCTCTTTGTTCATTGCTAATAACACTACTAAAGCTGAAACTTGACAAATTTTGTTGGGTTGTCATTAATATTTTTAAGAAAAAAAACTGATGCGCCTTCATTGGTTATTTTTTACGCAAAAACACAAAGAAACACTCAAAAAGAATTTTATAAAACAAATCAATGTTCATCCATTAATTTTTATTTTTTTAACAAAAACTAATGAATATACACCAATGTTTAAAATATAAACTGCAGTTGAAGAGAACATATAATTTTTTTAAAAAATTCTAAAATTGATATTTTGTATTTAAATGCTACATAAATTTTAGAGTTAAATGGTTAAAAGTGGAAGAAGGCTAAATGGAGTGCTAAAATGAAAACTAAAGACAAGTTAAAGGGTTTGTGTAGTTATGTATGTGTTTGTCCCTAATTAAATAACTATTGTATGATTTTATCCCTAAATAAAATTTTAAAATCATTCAATTGAAAAAAATCACTTAAATGCATCTAATTTCACAGGCGAAGAGTGGTGGTATTGATGGTGGTAAGAAATAAAAGAAAAAAATAAAACTTGTATTTTCAAATTAAATAAATACTTTTTTGGCTTTCATTCTCTTAGATAAAGTGTAACACACTCATCTATTTGTATTTAAATGTTATATTTTTAATGTGGTTGAAGTGTTTACTTGGCGAAGTTATAATTAAAGTGTTAAAATGAAAAGTTATGACAAATTTAATGGCCCTCTTATATATTTGACTTTACATATAATTATATATGAATATACATATAATCAATTTTTATTTGTTTGATTCTTGATATTATATATTATTTGGTTTACAGCTTTACATTGTCTACTTGGGACACAAGCCACACGATGATCATGAACTTATCACCGATTCACATCATGACATATTAGGTCAAGTGATTGGGAGGTCGGTATATATTATATTGTTATGAATTTCTAATAATGATAATTATTACATTAATATGATTATATTAGTTTTTATCTACAATGCATAAAAGTATTTTACATGATCAGTATATTTTACTAATATTTCTTCCATCTCAATTTATATAACTTTCTTTCTTTTTTAGTCAATTCTTAAAAAAAGGTCACATTTTTATATTTAGTAATAATTTAACTTTAAAATATCATTTTATCTTTAATGAGATGATTTCTAGCTACACAAAGATATATAACTCGTTTCAAACCATATATTTCAAAAGTCTTTCTTTTTTCTTAAACTTCATACTAAGTTAAATTAATTCATATAAATTGGGATAAAAGGAATAATATTTCCAGCAATGATGCTTATCATAGAAATATTTACTTATAATTATTTTACAAGGGATTTCCTTGTAAAAAAATATTTATAGATTTGCAAAAAGCTTAAACTCATATATTCTTGTCGTACGGTAAAGAAAAGGCCAAAAAACATATGGTATATAGCTATAGACATGGCTTCTCTGGATTTGCTGCTAAGCTCACCCATTCTCAAGCTGAACAAATTGCGGGTAACAGTTTCTTTGTTTTTGTTTAAACAATACCTCCATAATCATGCATTTGTATCTTATAATAAAACTAGCACATTTTTAAAAGTGAAAAAAATCTAGAAATTTAATGTGTTTTAAAACAAATCTAAAAATTAATCTGTTTTCAATATTTTCTTACTAAATTGATATGTGTGTTTTGATTATATTTCAGAATTACCTGATGTGATTCGTGTTATACGAAATCCTCTTTACAAGACTCATACGTCAAGAAGTTGGGATTTTTTGGGTCTTTCTAAAAATAATCCCAACAATCTTCTCAACAAAACAAATCAGGGTGATGAAATAATCATTGGCATCATAGACTCAGGTTCAGTCTTCTACTTTATTAGTCTTCACACCCCTCCTCTCAGCCTGGGTCCTAGTAAAAAAATTTCTTTGGATGGTAATCTTATTTTTATAAATTAAAAAATGAATTAAGTTGAACGCATGCAGTAGAATAAAGATATTTTATATAATTAGATGTTATTTATTTTGTTAGAATTAAGTTATCTAAATTTGACTACACATTTGTATTAAGATTAAGATATGATTAAAATTCCAATACATATTTAAATATTTAAGTCTGAATGCCAATTGTTAATACAACTAAACTTTAAAAATCTACTTATTTTTTGTCACGCCTCGGGAAGGTACCCTAGACATAACTAACACTTAGAGATTATTTCTAGTCCCTAAGCGGACTATTTCACCTCATTACATTCATTCACTCATACATTCTACTAATCAATGAAAGACATAAGGAAATAAATGGGCACATCATCATCTAGTCTCAAAATAATATTATAATAAAAGGCAAGTAGGAAGAACTAGCTCACAATCTTACATCAAACATTCGACTCTAGTTTATGAATTCTCTATTACTATCAGGTGGTGCCAATGATAGAACCATGACTATCTCAATCACAATAAGACTAATAAATGTCTAACTCTAAGGGAAGATGAAATAAATATAAGGAGGATTGGTACTCGATACTTCTCCTATAGATTCAACATGCTCATAAATGTTAACATTCATCATTTGTCATCAATTAGTCTCCTTTGGACTTGGACATCAATTCATTATTCATTCATTAACTCAAGGAATTTGGAAGTATTCTTTTAAGATTAGGTTCAACCTCTTTGAGGTTCTCAATTCATTTATCATCAAACTTCAATTCATTCAATTCAAGACTTAGAAACCATCATTAGGGAACAATCGAATAGACAAATCGTTAGAGTTTATTTATGGAGACACAAGGGACTATCAAGTTCTATTAATCTATCATCATTCTCACATTCACAATCACAATGTTTCTCAATCAAGGCTCTAGACTCAATCTCTATCTTCATTCATGCAATCTTTATAAAATAATAAGTAGAGTTTATGCAATATCTCATGAAAATATTCAATTCAAGAAAACAAGTTTATGATGATCGTCAACGTATGAAAATATATATAATAAATATAGTTTCTTAGAAAATAATTAAGAAATCATGTACGTAGACTCAAGAACTTTCAACTCACTTCTAAGACCATCTATGGGACGCATGATAGAACAATCTCATGCTTTTTGTTTAGCCTTATATACCTAGAAAGTTGATATCACAATTGAAATTGGATGAATACTAGCTTTCTTGGAGTAAATCCTCGATCTAGTTAGTTGCTTTAGAGAGAAAGAACTTGGAAAGATATTTTTTGAAGGGTTTCTCCTTGATTCTTGAATTCTTGACTTATTATTAGGTACAAAGCCAAACAAGTCCAGATTAAGTCTAATTTTTGCTCCTTTTTTTATATTTTAACCTACCTCATTGATTAAGAATTAAGAGACTTAGTAAATTTAATTATTTCTAAAAACCTCCTCGTGGCAAAAAGTCAAGAAATCGACAAAAATAAAAATGGAATTTTAGAGTTCTTGATGAAGAACACTACATTCTTGAAAAAGATGAATAAAGAAATCCTTTCTTGGGATTCTAGAATTTATCTTCTTGAAATCCTTGAGGATGAATCTTAAAAGTTACTCCTAACTTGATGACTTTCTTGATGATTCTTGAGCGTTTATGTTTAGGCGTGAGTGGAGAGGATTTCGATTATAAAAATTGATATTTTATGAGTTTTAGGACCTTAAATAGACCCCTAAAGATTTTAGGATAAAAGTACCCTCAAAATAAAAAGAAAAAAATGTCAATGCTTATCCAGTAAGGGTTCATGTTTTGTCCGTGACGCAGAGCTATCGCAGATCTTCGGTCAACTTTACAGGTCTTCACTAAAATGTTCACAACTTTTCACTTTGAACTTCAATTAAGGCAAAATTGAATGCGTTGTAAAGCTAATTCAATTATCTTCGATGTGATAATGATGGGCCACCTAACCCAATATTCGATAGGAGATATGGTTGTTTGAAGTTGACCCTTTTATCAACTCATACGAAAATTTAGTTGGTACAATCTTTGGACTTGGCTTGATGTAAAGGATCCATTATGACTCTAAATCAAAATCTAATATACTTTAATTACTCAAGTATTGATCCTAGCATGTGTATATAACCTAAAAATCATTGGTCCCTCTAACTTTAATAAAATCTTACATTAGAACTGCAACCTTATATCATCTCCAATTTTATTTCTCCACTATGAAATTGGCTTTAACATCTATGCTCAATTAAGAGTTATCAATTAAAATCTTATATCACATGAAGGATGACTCAATCTTAGCTAAAACAAATTTGCCGAGTTACATTTTAAAAGTGTTTTTTTTCAAATGTGATTTTCAAAAAAACAAAAAAATATCGAGTAACAACTTGTGTTTGACTAATCAATTTGAAAAATATTTTCTTTAATAATAGCACAAAATTTTATATTTTGGTCAATGTTCCAAAAGTATTTTTTTTTGCTTTTGATAAATAACTTCTGCAACTTATACTAAAAAATGCTTACTTTTCCTAAATAAAATTTGGACATATATCACCGCTCAATCAAATACTTTTTGAACTGCTCTAATATGATTTTTGCTAGAGCTGAGGGTATATCAAAAATAACTTCTATGTCTTTCAGGGTAAGATCTACAAATGCAATATCCCTTTGTAGATTTCACTTGTGAAATTAAACAAGTTGTTATTGTTGTTATTAACCACGTAGAAGCTAAATGCAAAAAAAATATATATTTTTATAGGTATATATGCAGATTCAGAAGCTTTTAATGATAAAGGGCTAGGCCCAATTCCATCTCGACGGAAAGGTAGATGCAAATCGGAGGGAACTTTCAATGCCACGAAATATTGTAACAAAAAGATAATTGGAGCTCGTTGGTACATAAAAGGGTTGATGGAAGAAGCTGGACTAAACCAAACAAGTGCAAAAGAATTATATAATTTATCACCATTAGATGAAGGTGGACATGGTACACATGTTGCCTATACAGCTGCTGGTTCTTATGTTAATAATATTCAATATCGTGGTCTTAACATTGGAACATCACGAGGAGGAGCACCACTTGCACGATTAGCTATTTATAAGGTATTGTTGGAAAATTCATCTAATCTTATTTAAAAGTTTAAGCATAAAAAGGGTGAAATTATTTTTATGAACAATGATCTAACTATATACTCTATTTATCTATTTTGTTAAAATTAATTTGTTGGTAAGATTTTTTGTTTACTTCTGCTCTTTGACTAGCAGTCAACACTAAATTTTATAATAAATTTTTTTAAAATTCACATAGGATATGGCGCGTGATTGGAGGTCGCCATCGTTCCGGTCATTTTTTGTTTACTTCTGCTCTTTGACTAGCAGTCAACACTAAATTTTATAATAAATTTTTTTTAAAATTCACATAGGATTTTTTTTCCTTGTCCAGTTTTTAACTCTTATTTCATATAAATCTATCTATCCAACTTTTGACTTGCCTGATCCAAACCCTTACCAATTATTTTTTAATTCAAACTTTTAGCGGAGAAATTCGACATTCATGGGCCAATTGTGAAAATAACGACCTCTAAGGATTAAATTTTGCAAAAGTAATAATTAAATTTGACCAAAGTATTTCGAGAATCTACATTTTCACAAAAAATAATTTAGAAAAAATGATCTCCAGTGATTAGTTTGCGTTCTCTATGTTTTTGGTGCTAACAAACCATCACTTGAGTTCACTTTTCTGTATATTTTGAAAAAATTTAAGGTATTAGTTATTAGATTTATAGTCACTACATTTTATGTTACCCTCTTTGTCATAATTTATGTGATATTGAAGAAACTTCAACAATTAAATTTTATTATTGAAAATTATTATGACTTATGATACTTTTTGCATTATTTCAAGTAATATGCAGAAGGATTTTTTTATTTATATTATATATTATTTTTTTAAAAAATACTTTTTTGACACAAATATAATTGTTGAAAAAATTAAAATTATTATTTAGTTTCATTTTTTCAGTTTAAAAAGAAGATTTAATTTATAATTTTGGCGTATGTTTTATTCTAATTCTAGTATTTGTATGATTTGAAATAATTGATTAAGATAATATAGTAAAATCACAGTTGAACAGTTGAAAAAATAATTTATTAGAATTATATTGTAAAATCTTAGTTAAAGCAATTAAAGCAGATGCCTTTAAAAAGTTATATTAAAAAATTCACAAAATATTTTTATCAGCCTCATACAATAAAGGAGAAAAAATTGACAGCTCAAGCAGGTATGTTAACGAATAACTCGTTGCTTATTTGTTCTTCTCATATATACTTAATATAATATAATAATTAAAATATATTCTACTTCGAGTGAGTGATTTTGTTAAAAAAAAATTTTTTTTTTTTGATCAACCTCTGAGGTTGTCTTTTTTCTTTTCTTTTCTAGTATAAATCAACCTTTGATGATTAACTTTTTCACAAAAAATAAATTTAGAGAGTACAAATTAAAAATGATACTTGAGATGGATAAGTCAAAAAAATATTGTGAATAAATTAACACACTTTTGATAATCTATATAAATTGAATTTGTGAGGCAATGCACATATATTAAAAAACAAATTTAAGGACATAATTTGAATCTAATTTTTACTATTATCCTTTGTGAGATCAAAATATAAAAAAAATACGTTTTGAACAGGTTTGTTTTGGAAGAGGAAATACGGGTTGCGGTGCTGATATGCTTGCTGCTATTGATGGTGCTATAAAAGATGGTGTTGATATAATATCAGCTTCTATTGGTGATGCAATGAATCGTGTGTTTTCTCAAGCTGATTTTTATAGCGATTTAGCAATAGCATCTTTTCACGCAGTATCACGTGGCATTCCTTTTGTTACTGCTGGAGGAAATGATGGACCTGAACCTTACACAATTATTAATGCTTCTCCATGGATGATAACTGTTGCTGCTGTCAATGATGATAGAGATATTGTTACTCCTTTAACACTTGGAAACAACAAAACAATACTCGTAAGTATTAGTTATATATAATTTTTAAATTGATACGACGCATATGTGCAAAGCATATACACTAAATTTGTCACGACCCAAATAATGAACGCGATGACACTCATCTTATCCCATCAGCCTAAAACTCAATTATAATAATTAAAATGCGGAAGGATAATGAAAATAAAAGTTTAGGTGTGAAAGATAAGTTAACATAATTAAAATCTCTCAAAATCTAGTTGTCACATGTACAAGCCTCTAATATATTACAATAAATTTGAAAGAAAAATATAAGTCTCAAATGAGCGCTTATGTTATTCTTCCTTTTTTTTTTTTCCGTTTTGATTCTTTTCTGTTTTGGGGGCGTTCAGCCCCCTTCAACTCTTTTATTTTTTTTAAATTTCGTTGGACCCTTTCTTTCATTCATTTATTTATTTTAATGTTTTCCTTTTTTAAAAAAATATTTATTAATTTAGTTCTTCTTTCTTCTTCTTTTTTTCCCTTTTTCTTTCTAAATTAAACGAGTACTAAAAGTAATAAATTTCATTAATTTTATTTGAGTAAATATAAAATAAGTGGTATAAAATATTAAATAAACTATCAATTTAATCCGTCAACAAATTAATTATCTAAAATTACTCATAAACTAAATAATTGTAAATATTGAATAGTCTAAAATTTTCAATTAAAATTTATGCAAAGGATCTTTTATAAAAGAGAGAGGATTTATTTTGAAAAATAACCTAAGGGGTCATTATAAAACTAATATCAAAATAAATTTAGAGCAACTTTAGACATAATAGCCTATTTATTTTATATGTGAAAAAAATATAGAACCTTTTAGATGGACTTATTGCTTCTGATTTATAAGTCAAAAATCATAAATTAAGATAATATCTAAAAAAAAAATAATGATTTCTTGTTTCTTCCATGTTATCAGCGGATACTATTATTATTATTATTATTATTATTATTATTATTATTATTATTATTATTATTATTATTATTATTATTATTATTGTTATTATTATTATTTTGGTACAAATATATTCTTATTAATTTGTTTCCTTTACCTAAAGGTTATATTATAATAGAAATATTCTCTTATTAATTTTTTTTCCTTTTTGGAATGATTCCCTTATTAATTTATTTCCTTATACATGTAAAACTCTCATGTATATATGGATGAATAGTACATATCATCAACAGACAATAAGACAATAATACAAAAAATTCTCTCCACTTTGGTTCTTGTTTTAACATGGTATCAGAGCTTTTACGATCTTGGTAGAAAATCAAAGAGCTTCCGCTGCTGGCGGGCGGCTATGACCCATATATGCCGCCCGTCTGGCCAATGATTATGTTAGCCAAAAAATAAAAAAAATTAGGTCATCGTGCGTCAATTTTTGATGACTTTCTAGGATTGTTTTGTATCTACCTCACATCTATCAGTGTTTGTGTAGCACCGTGCCATTATTCCGGTGACTACTTTTTTTTTGTGTGACGAAACCAATCGATCATGTAATTTTGTGATGAAAGATGGCCAATGAGACAGGGAACACCGGTGAAGGAAATCGTGACCATGGTGAAAGACGGAAAATAAACGACCCGTCCTCACCATACTACCTGTCGAGCTCGGATTTTCCTAGACTGCACATTTGCGCAGTTGTTCTCAAGGGTGAGAGCAACTATCGAGAATGGGCAATGGCGATGAAGAATGTGTTCCGCGTAAAGCGGAAATTGGGGTTTCTAGATGGAACCATTAAGGAATGGGCAACGACGATGAAGAATGCGTTCCGCGCAAAGCAAAAATTAGGGTTTCTAGATGGAACTATTAAACAGCTCGTGAAGGTTATATTAGAATAGGAATATTCTCTTATTAATTTATTTCCTTTTTGGAATGATTCCCTTATTAATTTCTTTCCTTATACGTGTAAAACCCTCATGTATATATGGATGAATAGTCCATACCATCAACAGACAATAAGACAATAATACAGAAAATTCTCTCCACTTTAGTTCTTGTTTTAACACAGATATTAGTATAGACTTTTAAAAGTATTTGACTAATTGTAGGCTGTTCAAGAAATTTTTGAAGGGAAGGATCAAGCCTTTGCTCCTTTGTGGGTTGGTAAAGATATAACAGAGTAAGTGAAATGCATATTGCACTATTCAATACAGATTTCAAGTTAATACAACTTCATTTTTCGGAAAACATGTTAATTACTTTGTTAATATTTTTTATTTTTCTTTGCAGTGTCAAAGGTATTAAATCTATTGCCAATGAAGTGAAAGGAAAAGTTCTAGTGCTTTTCACAAAGGGTCAAGAAGATCTATTTTATTATTTGTTGGCTCTAAATAATACTGGGGTCTTGGCTGTAATTGGTGTTACTTCCCCTTCTAGTGAAAATAACGTCAATGAAACCATTGGTCTCCCTTTCCCATATTTTAGTGTTGATATGGAGCAAGGAAGTCAAATATTAGATTATTTTCAACAATGCAAATTAAAGTACGTATATATTTCTCTTAACTCTTTTTTGTATTTTATTTTTTTTATATTTTTTCTTTTTAAAAAACAATTCACGATATATTTGATATGCCAAAAATAAATTACTTTTTAGTGTTTGATTGTTAGAAAAATCTAATTTCCTTCATCTTTGGGCTAAAGTCATTTTTCTTTACTAATCTTCATCCAAAACTAATATTATGATAATTGTTTTGATAAATATTTTTCCTTAAAAAGAATTAAGTTCATTCTCCAATTAAATGTGAGACAATATTAAATCACCTTTAATTTATTGTTGTCATCATTATATTAGTGCACATTAATTTATTGTTTTGCAACAGTAATCAAGATCCTATAATCAAATTGGGTCAATCTAAGGTTCTTCAAGGCAATGAGGTTTCCCTAAAAGTTGCTAAGTTCTCATCAAGAGGTCCAAATTGTTGAAAATATAATTAAACTTGATTTGTAATAATTTGGGCTTAAGAAAAATACTTAGAATTATATCCCAATTAGACCATTTTCTAGAATGTGAGTCC